>PVKN010044097.1:0-10138 GCA_004027915.1 Capromys pilorides
TACTCAGGGCATGAGAATACATTTTGCTCCTTGTCTTTCCTATTTTGTGCATCACTGTCCTCTGATCTTTGTTGCAGCTCTTTGGTGCCACTATTACCTTAGCACACACTGATATTATTACTGATGAGAGATGATGTAGTCAAGGCAGTTACAGTTTTGTATTTATAGAACTACAATTAGCAACACTAATAATGGATATTGAGATTTAGCAATTGACAAACTTTTGTAACTAATGGGTTTGCATTTTAGATCATAAAAGCAAATATCTTCACTATATACCTAAGAAAATATTAAATTGGTAGCTTATATTTAAATTAATTACTTTAAGTTCTGTCTGATTATCTCCTCTTGATGTTCCTGGAGTCTTCAAGGCAGACTAGTTCACCTCAGATACCTGTTGCCCACTCTATCAATCGAAAGAGAAAGAGAGAGAATTCTCTTATAGATCTGGGTCTAGCAAAGTGTCTCAGCTTACTGGGTCTGGGTCTACCATGCTTGAACTCATCCAGGTGGGCCTGACTTGGTTATACCTGCTATCCTCCTCTTCTTCTTGTTGTATTCCTGGTATTGAACCCACTGTGCCTCACCCCCATCATGATGTTCTACTAGATGAGCTGGGCGGGTCTTGTCCTTATCCTTTCTGCAGGGAGTTCTGCCTCAGGGATCCACTCCAGGCCGGCCTGACCGGGGATGTCTGAGCTTGTGAGAGGATGGCCCCTCCCATACACTGGGCCTGGGCACTGGCTGCATGTTTTTCCTGGGTTTAGATCACTGTCCTCAGGGCTGTACTGCTCATTGGTCACTAAGTAAGAATCCCCTGGCCTCACCTTCCATCTTTTCCAGCCATCTTTTCTGCCTTCTTTGGCTCACAGCCCCCTATTTCTTCTTCCAAGAGGCAATTTATCATCAACAAATCCATGTGCCTCTTGGATACTCATCTTCAGGCAGTGAAGGCCAACTGATCTATCTAAGAGATCTCTCTCTGAAATTCTGGTGAGCACTAATTTGGTCATCCCAATGAATACTCGACATGGTTCAGAGAGGAATGGAGCTGCCCAAGGGCAAGACTGTCATGTCCTTGAAGGTAAGCTGAAACCTCTACCTTGCCTCCAACTTCCTGTGGACACCTGGGAACTACACTGGTGAATCACCATCAACCAAGGATGACTGAACATCTTGACATCAAGTGGAGAGCATCTCACTGCTGTAGCAGTGAGACAATCTCAGAATGAACCTCTACAAACTATACTCAAATAATTTTTTTTGCCTAACTTTTATGTGTTTGTATTTTTATTGAAACAATGTGAAAAGCAACCATGAAGTGATAGTCGGTTTGTGAACTTGATTTAAAGTGTTGATCGTTGCTAGCCACAGAGGCATGATGCCCACCTCAAGACTACCACTGTGCATTGCACAGTGAGGAGGAGGAGAAGCAGTCCTTTTATTTGTGGCCACAATGACACACAAACTCTGGGGGAGCCTCACATTTCTCTCCTGTTTGTTCCCCATTACTGGGTTTTGCCTAAAAGGAACTATTTATACTGCTGCTGTCTGAGTTTCATCCTGGGATGATATCTATGTTGGCCAGCTGTAGCCTCTGAGATCCATAAGAGAAGTATCAGAATCCAGAAAGGGAGGCTCAGAATGACATTCAGTGTGTGTGTGTGTGTGTGTGTGTGTGTGTGTTCATCTCTAGTTAGGCTGTGGAGATATGAATGCGGTAGCAAATGGAGTTTGGACAATACTTTGGAGAGTGGTTTCTTATATGTACAAGGAGGCCTGAAAACCCCATTTTTTATTTTCCTTAGCAGAAAATAGGAAAGTGGAAGGATGGGAGATACTAGGGCTCCCAGGCTATCACACGTTTTCTTTGTTTATCCTATTCAAATACCAAAACTTTCAATGAATAAGGTTCTAGAGAGGCAGGCTAGAAATGACAACACCCAGTGACTCAGAGAAGGGCAGACTTTGGTAAGGCACGAGAGGGGTGGAGTTAGATTTACAGGAGGATCCCATCCTTGGAGGTAGAGATTGATGGCCAGGTTGTAGCGGTGTCCTTGTGGATTTCAGGGTAGAGGGGGAACTCCAGTTTCTGTGTCCCAGGTTGATAGCTGTGATGAGCCACCATTCATCAGTTGGCCTTTTGGGTCCATTGTTTTGGTCTAGTGTTGCACCTGCTGCTTCCACCTTTGTTATGTGTTTTAGGATTGCCTAGAGTTTTCTCTGCAGCTCATGTTGACCTCTGGAGCACTTCATGTGTCCTGTCACTTCTAACTTACTTTTTGTTTTAAGTCAGGTCTTGCTAAATTGTCCAGTGGGAACTGGAACTGAAATTTCCAATTCTCTGGCCTCACTCTCCCAGAATGCTGGGGTGCAGGTGTGAACCAAGGCCCAGCTTCATTTCTTCTCTTAATTTTATTTTCCTTTTTTTATTCTCTCTCTCTTTCTACTGTAGTGAGTTAAACCCAAGGCCTTCATGTAATAGGCAAGTGCTCTGCACCGAGTTGCACTCACATCCAACTCCTTTCATGAACTCTTACTGCAATTGTTTCATTTCTTTGCCGATCTTCTGCAGGGATCCTTGGATATAGCTTGAATATAACCTCAAATAGGGCCTGCAGAGAGTGGGTATAAAGTGGCTCCTTATCACAGGGCAGGAGGTTTCTTGAAGCAGTTTGAACAAGTGTTGTTAGTAGGAGGTGGGCCAGAACAGAAAGGACATGTGAGATGTAGGCAGAGCCTGTGGAGCAAGAAACAATTCAGTCCTACTCACTCAGGTTGAACTTCTGTAGAAGGACACTTGGGGCCGCAGTGACTCAGGGTAGGACAGTGACCACTTGAGGGGTTCTGGGCCCAGAGGGATGCATGTAGCCCTGTGTCATGACTTCTGTTGTGCCTGTTCCTTATGTCATTACAGAGCATGCCCCCATGAAAGGTGATTCTGAGAGGCATGGGTGAGAAACCCAGGATGAGAGCACCTGCAGACCTAGGTCTGGGCTACCTTGCTATCCCCAGAACCTGACACTTCTATCTTTTTAGCTGACCTGGCCACCAAGTATAGCGATGCAAGGGGCCATAGTGAAGCAAAATGATTTCACAGGTGTCAGGAGCATTATTGCCTTCTGGTCCTTGTCCTATTTCTTGTCACTCACCCCATCCCTGCTGTCCCATCAGCCATGCCCTTGTGACAATGGGCAGGTGCTCCTGGGGAAAGCCTCCAGGTCTCATAGTCATCCTAGTGTTGCTCCTGTCTCCTCCCTGGAGATCAGGCTCGGCCATGTGCTGTTTCTATTTGAAAAAAAATAGATGGGACAAGGAACAATAGAGACTCTGACGTCCTTTCCCCAGACAGATGAATGACGAAGGCCAGAAAAGGGTCAAATTGACCCAGGATCCTTGGAACACACAGGAGACTCCAGGCAGAAGTCTGTATCCCTCAACTTGAGACCAGAGACAACTTCTCTTCTAGTGCCTGTCCTGATCCCACCCCTGACCTGGACTCCTAAGAGCAAAGCAGAAGAAGCCTCTTCCCAAAAGTCCCACCTGTTCTCTCCCAAAAGCCCAATTTGATGGCATCCAGGACGCCCATGTAGGGCTTAATGCAGAAAGCTGTAGATACCTGGAATGGCAGGAAGGAGGAAGTGCTAATCTTCCTAATTAATTGGGTGCCAGCAGCTATAAACAGGAAGCTTCCAGAGCAGGAAAGATGGGATAACTTCTCAGGTGTCAGGGTCATGTAGGTGGAGGCTCCCTGATCAGTGCCATGTGATCTAGAGCCACCATGGCTTACTGGAAAACATTTGCCCTCTGCAGACAGGGTGTTGACGTGTGCCCTACAGGCCCCTAACTCTGAAATCACCCTGGATGCTCTGATCTGCATGGGCGTCTAGTCTGTGGAGCAAATGACAGAGCAGCCCTGCCTTGGGAAAAGCAATGCAGCAGTGGAGGCCTGTAGTATGACTTAATTTATTATCCCAGGGAGCTCTCCAAGCATATTTTCTTTTGGAGCACTTAGGTAGGCAACACTGCAATGTAACAAGGGTCTTTATTCTAGCTCTCTCATTAGTCTTTGGCCCATGTGGTTAATAGAGGACATCTTGGACAGCAGTGACAGGAAGAACACGGATAGCGAGACAGAGTCACCTGGAAGGGGACAGTACAATGATGGCTGGGTTTCTGGATAGAAGAAGTGGAAGAATGTGAGGCTTGAAACTCTGAGGCTTTCATGTTCAGCCTATCACCAGCCCCCAACCAGCCATACTCACTGTTTGTTCAGAAGTCATTGATGCATTTCTCTGTGGGCGAGAAAGAACATCAGTATATGTCCCCCTGTCTTGACCAGGCCACTTTAATATAAGCACATCTCTTGCATCATAAATAGGTAAGCCAAGGAGACAGGAGAGAGGCCCTAGTCAGCCACTTGGGGGCTGGGAAAATGGGAAACGTGGACCCTGGGACTGCAACTGTCACCTGTGCAGGCCTTGACTAACAAGCAGGGGGAGCATAGACAGTAACCTAGTTCCTAGGCATCCACAGACTCCTCTGAAGCAGCCACCCACTTTCCAGAGACAGAAGCAGAACACTCAGTCTCTTGTCCAGTTTCCCTGATGAGTAGCATCAGGCTTGTATGGATCCCACCTCTCATTCACCTTCCAAAGTATCCATTGCCAATAGGAATGTAGAACATAATGTCTTCAGTGAGACCAAAGTACTTGGCAAAGTAGGTGAAGCGATCCTTCCCTTTGGAACCCAGCATTTTGGTTCTCCCTGTAGGCCAGGTTATAGACAGGGTCAGAATCATAATCTTACCTCAGTTTCCCAAACTCCCAGTACTTGAATGATAATGTCCACTGTCACTAGTTTAGAGCCAAGCAATTTTTGAATGAGTGAGGGTCTCAGAGACCTCTCTCATAGCAAGTGAAACGTGAAATAAGTTGCTCCCTAAATTGGGTTAGTGTTGGACATGATCCAGGGGCTTTAGCTATAGGGGCCACTGTTTCCCAGTGTAACTATAGCATAGGTCTCTGAGTGAAGGAGTCAGGGCGTACTATAGAGCATAAGGTTAATGTCCACCCTGTCGTCGAACTTCTGAATAACAGTATAGCAAGCTAATCATAGTTGGTAGATGTCACTTTCATGCTGTATGCCCATACCCAAAGAGGACCTCCAAGATGGACAGTCAGAGGCCATTCCTGCCCTACCTTGGAGAAAAACACTGATCACTCCCACCTTGGCCATTCAGCAGAGGCTCCTCCCCATAGAACAGCATCTGTGATGTGGGCAGGGAGACCAGTGACCGGTGAGAGGGCTGTGCTACTTCAATCCTCAAATAAGGGCCCCACCGTCAGGAATCACCACTCAGGTTGTCTTGGATGAACTGCTTGGGTTCCAACATTAGAGATAATGTTCTGATCCAGTGATCACACTCTGGCTGAGGACGAAGATTCAAGAGTGGGTGAAAAGGTGATCAGTAAACATGGCCTGTGAGAGGAGAGACAGAGGTGGATGAGCAGGGTGGTGACACACGTGTTTGGTCCTGCTGTAAAGGACCAGAGCACATCAGGGTCCTAAAAGCCAATGTCTAGCACAGCCCAAGACCGCATATCCCTCTCTAGGAGCAAAGACCCAAGCAGACATCTCCATGGCCCCAAGCCTTCTACACTGTGCCTCACCCTGCTCCTCTTCAATCAGTCCATCTTCCAGAGCTCACTGTGTCCTGTGCTGCCTTCCAGGGGAAGCTGTATCACACACAAACCCACGGCACTGAGCCCTGCTTTTATCTTGCTGCTCCTCTACCCAATAGTTCCTTGTAATTTCCTCTCAGCTTCAGGTTTGCTCTATATCAGGCTTTGACCTAGCAGGAACACCACACCTGATCTCTTTCCTGGGCCCACACAGTTCCTGTACCCCAGTGACCAGCCTACCAGACTTGTCTTTCCAATCCCTTTGAACTTCTAAAGCTCCAATTCCAAAACACCCAGTAGCTGTACCCACAAATCCAAGCAGACTGGTAAGCCTTAGATTCAAATCCTGAATATCTAACTGGGCCTCCTGTGTCATCTCACAGCTGGCATTGCCTTTACAGGTGTACACATCTACAGCAGCTAGACACAGGTTTGGTCCTAGAAAGAGCCCCAGTCCCATAGAGAGGAGGTGCCCAGATACTGGGTTAGATGCATCCACCTCCCAACTGCTCATCAACCCATGCTGAGCCAGCCATACTGAAGTCTGAAGCCTCTTGGTTCCTGAGCAGAGGCCCTGATGACAGCCTTGTGACATCCTCTCTTTGTGGTACTACTCATGATGATAGAGTCCTGGCAATGGGAGTGACATGGATCCCCATCTTGTTTTCATTTCTCATTTTAGACAATCTTTTGTTGGTTCCCAGTCTAGTTTCAATTCTGCTATTCTCCAGCCACAGCCTCTGAAAAGGCTAGGCTCATAGGCAGCACAAGATTATTAAGGTTACATCCCTACCAGGCCCTCTTTGTGATGTGGGTGGCATGCCAGGCATGATCCAGAGTCCCCTTCCCTTACTATCATACTTGTTATTTCTTTCTTTTTTCTGACTATACCTGTATAAAGTCACATATGAATATTATAGTTGTAAGGGAGGAAGCAAAGGGGGGAATGGCGTAAAAAGGCAGGAACAGGAGAGTCGGAGTCTAAGGGGAACACTGAGATCACAGAAAGCCTATCTCAAATTTGAGAAATGTTGCCTGACATTGTCCTGGTTCTCAAACTTGAAGAAGGTAGCAAATTTGCCTAAAGAAGATGGTGGTGACCAAATAGCTGTGGTTATCTGTCATGTTGTAGATGACACTGCATGTGTAACTTCTATTCAGTTACATTCTGATTTCTCGTTTGTCATGGGTATAGAGTACCACTTGCCTTGGAACTGAAACGGACTGATGATCGTCAAAGCCTAGGCATAGTCCTTGGCACCAGCACCCCAGTACATGATCTTCATGCTGGAACTTCTGGGCCGTCCTCTTGGCAGTGGAAATTGGGTGTTTTCTTCACCTGAGACACAACTTGGCACTAAGCTCCTCCAGGGCCAGGGGGAATTTGGAGGCAGCACTGTGCTTTCAGGGATGTAGTGGCTCAGGACAAGTTGCTCATGTGTGTTGCAAATCCTCAGATCTCTTCTCTGTGGAGAGGGACTGAAGATGTCTCCACTTGGCATGACTTGAGTCTTAGATGCCCCACTCTGCTCTCTGCATATTTCTTTGTAACTGAGTCCCCTGCCTCTACTCTCCTCCATCTTGTACCACAGTTTTTACCTTGCCATTCTGAAAGCACAGGGCCAGGAAAGTCTTCCTCAGAGCTGCAACTTTCTCAGCAGTCCAAATTTAATCCTGGTCTCGTGTCCTAATGGTTCCTAGAAGGGTGAAGAGCAGAAATAGGAGACCAAGGGCCATGGCTTCAGAGTAAGGCTCTCCTAGAATTGGCACCATAAATAAAGGGAAAGCTGAAATATGACCAAAGAAGAGGCAGTTATATTATTGTACAGTATTGCTATCCTAGAGAATCACATGACATGGTACCTGCTCTTTCCCCTCCAGTCACAATTGTGCAAGGTGGAGAGATGGGCAGAAGTCAGAGGGCATAAACAATATTACCAGATCACAAAGGTGCTGTGGGAATGTTTCCGTGTGGCTGCTCACTGTGCCACTTCTATGCATTCAATTGGCCCTGTCAGTCAAATGCTTGGGTCCTGACAACATGTGATCTCTGATTCTGTCTCTAGCCTGGGTTATATGGCTAAAAAGGCCCTTCCCCATAGCTGTAGACAGCAAAGAATGTGCTGAGCATGGTGTAAGAAGGTTCATGTGCCTGCAGTTCAGCACTCTGCAGGTTGGGCAGGCGGGTTATCAAAACTCAAGGCCAGTCTAGGCAGAACAGAGAGCTCAACGACATTCTGAGTAGTTATGATGTTCCTAACTCCGAAGAGAAAGAAAGAAATTTACCCTCCCACATTCCCTGAACACTATGGTCATACTTCTAAAGGTCAGGGAAGGTTGGAGTGGCTGAACTAGACATGCTGGACAGGGATGGACCGGTTAGTGCTTTTAGCCTCCCAATCCTAGATCTTGGTCATCAGGCAGCCCTTGCAAAAGTCCCTGAGCAGCATGACACACCCGAGTCACACTTCCTCACCTCATCTCCAAAGCATTTGCAGGAGAAGATGCACGATCCATGATCATTGCAACATTGCCCTCTTGAGTGAGCACAGCTGAAACATTCAGCCCAGCTCAGATGCCATCAGTGTGGCTGTTCAACAGAGTTGAGTGCTGAGACTGTGGTCCTAGTTCAGTGTAGAGCCCTGGAAGTAGGTCAGGAGAGTCAGCTGCAATAGACCCTGATATATACAGCAAGTGTTTGTCATAATTTGTGCCAGGGCTTGGCCTTTTCCTTGAGAATTCAATCAAGTCAATCTTCTGTCTCTATCCACATCCCTTGGCCTGTATCCCAGAGGCTCAATAATGAGGACTCAGGACTTTCCCTAGATTGTTGATGCCACACTTGGCCCACAGTGATGGCAGACTGTGTCCTCACAGGGGTTCCTGGCCAGAATCCTCAGGAAGAAGTGTCAACCTGAGGCTCAATGTAGCGTCCCCTTAACATGGCCCATGCATGTGGAGGAGATCATCTTGGACACTTGATCTGAGGCTGGCCTGGGGATCTTTGCCTTTGAAGTAGCCTGCTGGGGCCATCTTTGGCCGTATTCATCTGCTAAGAGGGTTCAGCCTAAGCTGTTGGGAGACACTGACAGTAGGGAGTTCAGACATTGCACTGGACTAGTCAGAATATTGGAGCCTCAGCCCCCAGTCAGTCTTCCCTGTACTCTGTTACTGGGCTGGATGGTGAATTGGCAGAAAGTGAACCTGAACTAAGCTCTTACCCCAGAGCCCACCACACTCCTTGCTGCGTGTGTCCTCTCACAGCCCTAGGGACTCAAGATCCAGTGTTCTCTATGAGCTAGGAAACTATCCTGTCAGACAAGGTTCAGCTGTCAGCCTGCATTCTGCAAGGTCTTTTAATAGGCTTCCAAAGTTGGGTCAAGGCAGTCATCAGTGTGGCTGAACAAGGAAGGGAAAGGAGATGGGAAGGTGGCAGGAGTTTGTGTTCTCCACCAGAAAATCCAGACAGGAAACACTGTCTCCCTGTCCAGTCACTAGAAAAGTGGTAGCTCCTTGAAAGGTGTCCTGTCTTTGTGTGCTCCCCTCACACCTTCCCAAGACTAGCTGAACTGGCATTAGCAATCCTCAGTTCAAGTTTCTCCAGTGTCACTGTGCTGTGTCACCTCCCCTTCATTGTTGGGTCCTTGCTGTCCTAGGCCATCATTGCATCTGGTGGCTCTTTCTCATTCCTGATATGGAGGATGTCCTTACATACAATAGGCTGAGACTAGGCAAGGGGCTTCTCTAGAGGCTGCAAATCCTGGCTCTCTACAAACCAGAAACTAAAATTGTCCCAGGTATATCACCATGCACTAAACTAAAGTCAAAATGGATTACAGATCTAAAGATTAAAACACAAATGACAACTCTCTTGGAAGAGAAAGTACGAGGAAATTTGAACACACTGGGGTCGGCAAGCAATTCATGAACAAAAATTAAAGTGCACGTATAACACTTGAAAGAATCAACTATTAGGACCTCCTCTTACTGAGAAGCTTTGGCAAATCAAAAGAAATTACCAACTCACAAATTTTGAAAAAATCTTAGCTAACAAGTACTCAGACAAAAGTCTTCTATCTAGAATATATAAATAACTAAAAGCATTAGGACTCCAAAATTTAAAGACCCAATTCAGAAATCGGCATCTGAGATTAACACACACTTATCAGAGGAAGAAATACTAGAAGCTAATAATACATGAAAAACAGTCCACACGACTAGCCATTCATGAAATGCAAATTAAAATAACACTTAGATAACATCTCATGCCAGAAATGATGGCTATCATAAAGAAATCAACTAGCAACAGAAGTTGAACAGGCTGTGTGGAAAAAGGAACACTTCTCCACTGTTGGTGGGAATGTGAACTGGTGCAATCATTATGAAAATCATTATGGAAACTTCTTAAAAAACCTAGGACTGGAAACCCCATTCAATCCCGCTATGCCCACTGC
>PVKN010044098.1:0-10140 GCA_004027915.1 Capromys pilorides
CAGACCATTGTTTATAGCAAAATCATCCAATTTTATACAATTTTATATTTTCTGTATATTACCAATTATTATAACAATCCCTTAACTTAGTATAAAAATAGTATAGAAATTCATAAAAGATTTTATTACATACTTTTAGGTCATAGAACGAATAATATTCTTTGCAAAGAAAACTGTTATCTCTTTTCAATTACACTGCAACTACCTGAAATTAGAAGAACTCATAATTAAGTACAGGTTGGAAATGTTTGATACAGATGGACCCAATAACCCGCTCACAAATTACAAAGAAAGCACACTGTCTTCAAGCTGTCATCTTTCTCAAATTCTAATTTTACAGTGTTAAGGTAATTTTTTTGATAATTATCTTCTGTCTTTCAATTGAATATAAAGCCACTGAGGTCATGTGGTACTGGTAGAACTATTTGTCTTTCAAAATGTTCAGATATTATGCAATATTGTAGATCTGCGATTGGTCTATTACTTGCTAGTTGTGAAACTAAACATGGGGGCTATAAAGAACATTAAACATTTTAAAATATCTATTTTCAGTGCCCCCCAAAAAGGCTATCTTGAAATTGGTTAATATGAATTAGATTAAAGGAGATCTTCCCTTATGGGATATGTGTGGATAAATAAATTGCTGTGGCAACATTTTAACCTTCACATCAGATTTTGAAATTTAAAATTCTTAAGGTGAAGTGTTCATAATTGCTTACAATCCAGTTGCTTACAAAATGCAGGAATCTTTTCTTATAACCAGTTCTTAGACTTATGATTCAGTACTTTCAATGGTAAGTTATTTTTTCTGGCCATATTCTATATTCAAACTAATCATGTATACGTCTTTGCCATTTCCTCCTTTGAAATATTTAGTTTTCCTCTTCCTCCTCATTGTTTTTCTCTTCCTCTTCCTTTCTCCCTCTAAAAGTGACATGTGATAGTTGACAAAATCTGTGCTATAAAAGAGCCTCTCTGTGGAATCAGCTGTGAGCCCTGTGCTATTTCAGGCAGCAACACACATTACAAAGGCATTGACACAGTGTTATGTGAGAAGACAACTTCGTATGTGTGTAATATCTGCACTCAACTCATATAAATATATATTTAATATGCTGCATTGATTTTTAGTTTTGTTGTATTTCGGTTAGATAACTTCATTTGGACATAATTTCCCATGGTTTTTATGCCTGCCTTACATCCTGGCACATATTCATTTTGAAAATGACTTCTACTTTAAAATAATTTTATTTCTCTGAAACATGAATATAACTTCATACATCTGATATCATATAAAAGCCTATTGTTTAATTTTACTAATTCTTTGGTCAACTTTGCCAGTTAGAAACAGAGAAGTCAGTTAAAATTCCTATCCCTTGATTGTGGATTTGACCATGCCTGATTAATGCCTTAAAATGTTGCTATTTGCGAAGAAAAAAGAGCTGGAGAACTGTGTTTGTCCATAGAAAACAAACAGTAAGGCATAATCACTTGTGATCACTAAAATTTACAACTAAGACGCACTTTAAGAACTAGAGGATAAAATTATTGCAATGAAAACAAGTATGGATAGAATTGACACAATTAGTTACAGACTGAAAATTAATAAATACCGATGTGTGATAAAGTACACATAGAACAGAGAGAGGAATGTCAACATTTTAAATGAATAAAAGGGATGGGATGGAAAAGTGGGAAATGTTTAGGAACTCAGAAAGGAATAACAGAAAAGAGAGAAGCAGTATTTGAAGATAAAATAGCTAAAAAGGAGGAGGAGGAAGTGGGGGAGGTAGGGGACGGGGAGGAGGAAAAGGAAGGGAAATCACAGAATCTCAAGGAGCTGTGTGTTTATCTAAGAAGGATAAAGAGAAGTGTCTGTGGAGACGCATCCTCGCACTCCAAGACCAGCTGGCACAGAGTATGTGGAGGCCACTGTAGGCTTGAGTATGTGGTGAACAGAAGAGCCCTGTGGTGAGCTAGCTAGAAGTGCCCTGTGGTGAGCCAGCCACTCCTGTGCTGCATGGAGCCCCACCAGAGGAGCAGTGTGCAGAGAAGGCCCAGTTCTAGGTTGGCAGCACTGGGCAAACACGACAGGCTGCTGGTTCTCCCCCAACCCTCTATGAAGCTGAAAGGAGCCATGTGAGGGCCCCACCCACCAACAGCCTCCCGAGGAATGCGCATTTGCAGAATCACTGACTTTGAAAGTTAGGATAGGTGCCAAAGGAGGTTCTGGTGTTCCTTTTCAGTTTGAGAGTAAAGAACTCTTGTGCAGTCTTGGTCTTCATTCTTTTATCAGACATACCTAATGGTACATGAAGTGTGCATTAGTCACTGAGGCGTTCTGTATATGTAAGAGGTCCTCGTTGTCTTCGTGCTGTAACACACAGAGCTATTCCTCTGGATAGCTGTCCTTACTTCATCTGCATAGCAGGGACGCTTAAGGTTCTGGCTCTATCTCTACATCCACAAAATTTTGTACATGTAAGTCTACGGACATGTCCTAGGACGATGGTTTCCAGACTTAAAATTTAAAAACACTAAAATTAAAACAAAATAATGTCTCCAAAGTTTATGAAATTTTTATTTTGCCACCTGAAGTCGTACCAATAAAAAAGGAAGCAACATACCAGCAACAAAAACTGGTAAATAGTGTCATCATTATACATTGAAACGGTATGAATATATTAGCAGAACATATTAAAAGGACAAAATCTCTACATAAAAGGAGATTTGTGTTGAAATGTTTGGCTCTAGTAGAAACGCACAGAGCCGATTTTTCTTACTCTAGCAACTGCTTATGAGGTGTACTGATGTAACTGCTGGGCCACGGACTTGCACATTTCCATACTGTCTTGTTTATCCGATTGTTTCATTTTACTTTTTCTTCCTTTTCTTGTGTTTGCTGAAAGACTGTAGAAAACCTTTTTCCACGACTTACTATTTTTCCTTTAAAACAGTAATAGTGAAATCACAGCAAGTGTGCGGACCCGAGGGTTTCGGAAATTATTTTGTTTTATTATTAAGCCAAAAGCAGGTATCACCTAATGTTCCTGGGTTTGTGTTAACAGCTTAGTGGTTATTCCATTTATTTCTAAAACAATCATGTAAACTGAGTGCTGTATATCACTTCATAAGAGAAGAAAACACAGACCAGAGAAGGTATACTGAAAACAAATTCTCACACCTTTGCCTGAAAAAAATCTTCATATCTACTTTTTGAAGGATAATTTCAAAGGATGTGGAATTCAAGGTGATGAGTTTCTGTCTAGGTTTTGCTCAATTTTTAATGGATTTTTTTTTTTTACAGATTTAGTAATTGTTTCTAAGCAGAAATCATTAAGATTTTTAACCTCTATTGCAAAAATATTTCTTGGGGCTTCTGTCAGAATATTTATCTTTGATTCTGTAGTTTAGTTGTGATATGGCCAGTGTAGATTGGGATTTGTTTTTTTTTAGTATTATTATTTGTAGGTTTTAATTTGTACTTCATATTAGTTTTGCTTGTCATTTTCTGAATTTGTGGTTTGGTGTCTGACATTAACTTGGAGATAATGCTTAGTTGTTATTGTTTCAGGATTTCTTGTTTTTCTTTCTCTTCCCTTTGTGTATCCACATTAGTTTTGTGTTACATCTTTTGAAATTGTTTCCTAGTTCATGGAAATTATGCCCTGTTCTTTTGGTTTTTGCTTTCTGCTTTACATTTGGGAGGCTCTTATTGATACATTCTCAGGTGCCAAGATGGATCATCCATGCCCAGTCCCTCTGCAAGCTGACCAGTGCCGCGCTTCATTTCTCTTGGCATGTTCTCCAGCATTTCTCTTAGCATGTTCTCCAGCATCTCTTTTAGCAATAAGTCTACTTCCAAGACTTGTTCTTTCTTCTGTCTGAAGATTTCCATATCTCTGCCTACACTGCCAACTTGGGCTTTCACATCACCTTTGTCCATTGGAGCAATATTGTATTTATCATACATTTTATGTTCCCAGTCTAATGATTACACCATCCCTGCATTGTCTGGGCTTCATACTTGCCTCTGTCTCTTCCAGTTGTTATTTTTTATTTGCCTTCAAGTAAGCACTTGATAGCTGGCATGCTGTACTGGGTACAAGGTGACATAAATTAACATTTTGTATGTGATGGTAAGGTCCTGGGTGTGGGGGGAGGCAGCATTCTCCAGCACTCTCAAGAGGCCTCTATCTTCCAGGGACCTGATACACCTGGACTGAAGACTATATCCCAATCCCTGTCCTTTAGATGGGATGGGAGGGCTAGAGTCAGCTGGTGAGCCATCTTCCTTCTGCCATGTGGAAGACTACAGCTAGTTGTCTTTGGGAGTTGCCCTTCCTTCTTGACAAATGCAAGTAAAGCCCTCAACAGTCTGGAGCAGGATTCATCATTTCTCCTGATGGCAGAGTTTATTGCCAAGAACAGAGTGTTCTGACATGTTTCAAAGTGGTTTCTTCTCCCTTCATCTTGCACTAGAGAAATTTTCTCCAGTATTTACCCTGTGAACCCAATAAACCCCCTGAAGAGTGGGACTTCCCTGAACCTCTCACTCTGTGTCTTCAGACTTAATTGTTACCCTTGTCCTCGCCAAGATCCTAGAACTTTATCCGTTGTACCTCAGGTATTCCTACCTGATGTGTAGCTGGACTGGAACTTCTGTGTACTTCCCTACCAGGCAAGCTGGGATTGGCCGTATCCTGCTGTTTGTCTCAACAACTGTGAGGCAATGGTTTGATCTGTGCCTTCTTCTCTTATAGATCTAAGAAGAGTTGTTTAGTTTCCAGTTTATCTACCTTGTTCCTTGTTGTAGGATGGAGTTGTGACTTGTAAGCTGCTTCAATAACGAGCCAAGAACCTTTGTGATTTAGCTGTCATGTAGTAGTCTTTTTTGAATGTAGCACAGATACTTAAGTAGTCGTATATCCAACTCCACATATTATGTGTTTTCCCATTAATTAACAGAATATAATTAGCTAAAAGTGGTTATTTATTGACTGATAACTGTTTTCTGCTATACTTTTGTGAAATTTTACTGAACTGAGGATAAACCTCAGGTTTGTTACTGATAAGGTGATAAAGTAACTGGCTAATTTATAAGAAGGATACTTATGAAAGTATCTGTGATGTGTATTTGTACCATGAAAAAATTTGCCTATATATCTCTACTTTCTTATTAATAATTGGTAGATGGAAAGTAGAACAGTGTGTCACACTTTCAAATGTGTAGAGACTTACTGATCGGTTCCTACAGGTTATCAGTTAATATAGGCTAGGGACAGAGTATGAGTATCTATTGAAGATTGAAAGGATGACAATCACAAATAAAAGACAAAATGAAAATATTTTCCTTGTACACCAAAGTATGCCAAAAAGAGCACCAGAAGGTTATCTCTCCAAGTTGGTGAGAAAATGAGGGAAGCGACAAGCTCATTGCGCTAGCTTCAGTCAGGGTAGTTCCAACCCCACTTGATCTTATACTCTTGTGAGATAGCCTGTAATCCCATTTACTAAGAGACAGCTGTTGTGCAGTGTAGACCATGGTAAGGAGAAGTGACATACTCCTGTCTGCCTATAGACATCAGTGTCTCTGGTGAGAAGACAGTTGCCACAGAAACATTGGGTGTCCTTATCCATGGAAGTGCAATGATGATCCCAAAGTATTTGTCCTGGTGCTAACTTACCCTCTCAAATCTAGTCTTTCTTGCCTAAACCTTTTGCTTTAAAATTAACATATTCTTTCCAGAGCACAACTGAAAAAAGCATAAGACTTATTTTTAATCAATAACTTTGTAAATTTCAAATTTAATTTATAAAATATTTAGAAGCTTTAGTATGTGTGGATCCACTAAACATTAGGTTGCTTAAAATTAACACAACTCACTTAGTAAAATATTTCCAGTGAAATGCCTCTAGTAAGTGTGTGTGTGTGTGTGTGTGTGTGTGTGTGTGTGTTTGTGTGAGACCTTAAATCCTGAGAGTCTATGAGACACACAGAGAAAACCCCTAGCATATGACATCTCTAGAGCGTGCCTTGGGAGTACTAATTGGGACACCTGTGCTATAAAGGACTGGTAGGATGTGGCTGTATAAGAAAAGCAGAAAGAATTTCTGAGAGTAAAAGTGAATTCAGTGTAACTTTCTGAATGTGTGGACTGGGGCTCATAAATGGCTTTTATTGATGAGGAAGGAGGACCGATATAGGAGTTTACCATGTGGAGACTGGCATTTTGCTGGGATTAGTCAGACAACAATATGCAGCTAACAAGACTTGTGTAGACTTCACAGATTTAAGTCACCTTCGGGAAGGTAATGTGGTCCCTGTGACCCAAGACTAATGAATTTTGTACTTCTAAATCAGGTTAGCACTTCTGGGCTCTGATCAAGCTCTACCTCATGAACTTTTAGGTAACAAATACATTTTTTCCATTTTCCAAGCACAAGTGAATAGTTTTCAAGCAAACCAGGTCATGGTTGTGCTGCTGCTTCACTGTCCTCAACGTCCTTTTCCGACCATTAGGACGGTTCTCTTGGTGTTGTGCGTGTTCTCCCAAAGCACGATTCAGTGTTTTCCCTATAAAGGAAGGAATTGTATTTACCTTAAAAATGCACGCAACTCTTAAGGAAAAATGAGGATGATGAGAGTCATCTATGATATCCTCCAATGACATGATAAATACTATTTTAGTACTCTATTGGATTATTCCAGTAGGCATTTGAATACACTAAAGATTTTTGTTTTACCAAAGAAAACATTACCAAGCCCTTATAGAGGGTTTAATGTATATCAGGCATTCTTCTAAGAGTCAAGCAGTGAAATAATAAGTTCTTCTCTAGACCCACACTGGAAGTAGCAAAATTGGGGTCTAAAGCTAGGCCATCTGTTTCCAGATTTTTTTTTTTTTTATTTTTTTTATTTAGTATAGTGTCTACAGAGTCTGACTATGTAGATCAGATTCAGAGTGATCCTCCTGTTTATGGCCTCCCAAACACTGGTATTATAGTCCTGTGCCACCACGCCCAGTCTCAATCACTCAATCTCAGTCTCCCAGAGGCGGGGCTGGCACAGCACATGGGAGATTGAACCTCCAGCCTCTGAGCCTGTCTAAGTAGGCACTTTAATCCGCTGAGCTATTTGGCTGGCCTTGTTTCCAGAGTTTGACTTTAAAAAAATGTGATGGAGGCCAGAGAGATAGCTCAGTGGAGTAAGTGTTTGCCTGGCACTTATTGTGTGTTCAATCCCTAGTACCGCAAAACAAACAAAAAAACCCCAAAACAAACCAAAGGTGGTATTTCTTGTCCCTTGATGTCATACTCACCAGGCGAATGCTTTACTTGCACCTCTTCTTTCCAGCCAGGCTTCTCAGAAGAGCCCTTTACCCTTATGGTCGCACGTCCTCATGTGTTGTCCACTTTGTGGCACACAGTGATCCAACACCTTCCTAAGTCAGTTTGCCAAAACCACTGATTCTTGTTCAGATCTCTAGTGAACTTCAACTCGGTAGACACATCAGGTACCTGGTTGAGTGTGGCTATCCACCCACCTCTCTCTGCCTGTTTTGCCTGGAGCACCACTGTCCTGGGCTCCCCTTTGCGTTGGGACACGCACACCTTTGTAGACTCCAGGCTTAGGCATGGCTCCAGCCTCGGCTCACCAGGCTTGGCTGTAATCCATTAGCTCTTCTCTATCTGGTCCTCTGCCCTAGCACTCCATTATGACTCAGATTTCAAGCACCCCTCCAGTCATATGCATTAAGGGCTTGGTCCCTGAGGCCTGTCACCCACAGGTGTCACTTCTGCCCACAGCTCGAATCTCTACCTTACCAACCTTTGTTCCCTTATTTGTTTCTTGGTTTGGATGTCACTGCCTTAAGGAAGAATTCCCTTTCCTAACAGTCTGTGTCACATCTCCTATTGCAAAGTATAAGGGAATCCTGCTTGAGAGTATTACTTATGATTTTACTTAATGACTAGTTTTGTTCTTACCTGTTTGCAGTTTATCTCCCTGTGACACTGTTAACATCTAGAGCATAGAAATGCTCTTATACTCACTGCTGTATACTCACTATTGTGTTGGCTAGCACATGTTCTTTAATTGGTGCAGTTACCTTAGGATTAGTGATATTTTTTAGAAGAAATTTGCTATACTTTGAGACTTTGTATCATATCTTATAAGAAGTCTAAAATTATTGTTTACTTCTTGCAGCAAGACCAAACTTACTCTCATTTAAAAATTTCAAGTAAAGGGCTGGGAAGATAGCTCAGTTGAATAAGCATGTGCCTGGCAAACACATAGGTCCTGAGTTCAATCCCGGGTACTGAAAAAAATAAATAAATAAATGAATAAACAAACAAATAAATGAATAGAATTTCAAGTAAAAATTAAAACACAAAATTACTAAAATTTCCAAGGTCTCAGACAATGTTATGTGTTTTCTTAACTTTAAGTTCCTTTTTTCTGTTTTTCTTTTTTATTTTATAGAGAAAACAAAAACAACAAATAACAAGAGCAAAGTCAGAAAGAAAGCAACACAGAATAATAAAGATGGTATAGAATTTCAGAAGAACAGAAAATTAGCAATGATTGTTATATTGCATAGATAGACATTCTTTCTGGAGTGAGATGGAATCTCAGTGTGGTTTAATTTGCATTTCTCAAATGACCAATGATATTGAACATTTTTTCATATGTTTGTTTGCCATTTGTATTTCTTCATCTGATAAATGTGAATTCATGTCATATGCCTATTTTTAGACTGAGTCTTTAAATTTTGGGGGGGCCTGATTTTTTAAATTCTTTGTTCTAGATAGAGGTCCTGTTTTAATTTTTACTTGTCTACATGCCCATGTTGATTTCTAATAAATTTTTGAATATTACTTCTACTGTGTATATTCACATTCACCAGTGAATATTTTAAGCAAGTATATAAACTGATAATAAAATTTCATGAGTCGGGCCGGCAAGATGGTTCAGCGGTCTGAAGCACCTGCTTAGGAAAACTTAGGAACTGGAAGGACCGTGGTTTGATCCCTGGCACCACATGCTGTGCCAGCCCCAGCCCCAGCCCCAGGGCAGACTGAGCCAGCCATAATACAGATAAATAGATAAATAAATAAAATAAATTTAAAAAAGAAATTTATGAGTCATCACAAAGAATAAAGCACATATAATCTTGATAAAAATAAAAAATAAAAATTTATACATATATATATATTTTTTAAATCTCAGATGGTTTCACTTCAGTCTCTACCTTGAAATAGGTATTATTGGATCAACTAACTTGCCATCTTAATCTACTTTTTCTATAAATAATTTCATAGAATAGTTTTACTTATTACAAGACTTAATTCATTATCATATTTAAGTTGTTTATAAAACTTCATTTCATTATTGATTTCTACTATTTTTTCCTACAACAAAAAAGCCACTACAGTTATTAAATAATTTATCTAAATTAAACTACTAATATTTGCATAAACAGAATTCACATTTAGGGATTTATTAAAAACACCAAAGCCATACACATTATTGCTGTGCTCCTGATTATAAAGGGTACAAGGTGAGTTTATAACTCATGTTAAAGATTCACAGCAATGAAAATCCCTGAAATTCAGAATGTCTTTATACTAGACAGCGATAACATTTTTTAAAACATTCTGTATTGTTTTCTGTGTCATCTCCTTGTGTAAATTTTGTTTTTGAGTAAGAAATAAATTCAATCAGTGTAAGTAATTCTATATTGAGCTATAGAGTTGGATAGAATATATTATATTCTACAAGTACTATCTAGTTGGCGGAGGGTAATATGCTTTTAGTATTATATTGTTACAATTTTACCTTAGGTGATAAGATCATAACACAGTTTTCTGTGACCCAAATCGTGTGACTCTGCACCACAGAGTAACATTGAGCTAGCCCTGGATATATTTAATGATTTAAGCACACTCCAAATATTCAGTACATGACAAGATTCATGGATTACCAATTGATTCCTATTCTACCTCAGAAAAATATTTGGTATTATTTATAAGGCAGTTCCATGGTAAATGTACTTCATTTCATCTGAATTCACAAAAAATAAGGCATCTGTTTTCGTAAGACATTCCTTCTTATCAAACTAGCGTGATGACTTATAA
>PVKN010044099.1:0-10154 GCA_004027915.1 Capromys pilorides
TTATTTATTTATTTATTTATTTATTTATTTATTTAGTCTTTGTGAGACAGGGTCTCACTATGCAGTTCAGGCTGGCCTTGAGCTCACTTTTGTAGCTCAGGCTGGTCTCCCAGCTTGTACTGATCCTCCTGCCTCAGCCTGCCAAGTGCTGGGATTACAGACATGTGCCACCACACCTGGCTTAAGACTATGGTTTTTAACTATGTAATAGTTTTCTCTGGGTCCTTGTGCAGTTATGTACTATGGCAGGTGTCATTTCAACTAGTTGATTCTTCTATTGAATATGAGATATAAGTGTCATTTTTATATTTCCTGTTATACTATCTTATAAAATTTATGAAAAATACGTCATTTTTAAAAATCTATTTAAGTAGTGGACTGGTACTTTACTTCTTCACTTGCTCAAGGTGGTATCTGTAAAATCAGGGGATGGGCTGGAAAAGCTTTTTCCTAATACTCATTAAGGCAAACGTGGATCCATTTCAGATGAAACATTTCCCTCCCTGCACCACCCAAATCACCTCTAGCACCCCATTTTGGGAAATACTGCTCCACACTGAAGACTGGTTGCCTAGGAGAAACTTCAGGAAGCAGCTCTAATGAGTAGATAAGAATGATTTGCAATTAGCAACAATTGTCTGTATGCAAATTAAAGCTCCCAAGCACAGGGCCCTCTTTTGTAGCACACCCCTCAATTGACTCCCTCCACCTCTGAGTTCAGCAAATCCCTCCCTCGGCACAGGGTCGCTCTGTGCCCGCCCTCGGCCCCTTCACCTTCTGCTTCTGCCACTACTGCCTTTCTGCGGTCGGTGTTGAACCCTGCCATTACCCAGGCTCACTGACACAGCATAAGACTATGCCCAGAACTGGGCCACCATGGCTGAGCCTGGAGACTCCTCGGTGGGCAGGGCTCTACCCTTAGCCGCCTCAGTGATTATGCCTGAGGCATTGTCACCTATGGCGAGGGCTGGGCTCTCTTCTGAATTCACTATTATCTCTCCTCAGTTTCCAGCTACAACTTTGCAAGAAATACGAGTGAAATAAATGAATGAGTCAGTGAGTAGAGGAATAAAGCTGTTCAAAGCAGCCTTTGAGTTTGAAAAATTGAGAACTTACGTATAGTGGCACAAGCCTCTAATTCCATCACTCTGGGAGGCTGAGGCAGAAGAATAGCAAGTTCAGCCCAGCCTGAACAACATGGTAAGAACTTGTTTTTTTTTTTTTTTTTTTAGAACTTGTTTTTAAACAACAAACAAATGGCTGGGGCTATAGTTTAGTGTAAAGGCCCTGAGTTTAACTCCCAGTACCAAAGAGTCTAACTTACTCAGTTTCTCTCTGTGTCTGTCTCTCTACCTCAGCCGTTTTCTTAGGCTCTGGATCGGGGACCCAGGGCTGGCACCAATACACTGACACCGAGAACAAGAACTGCAGTGGGTTTCTAATCTACTGAAGAACCTCTGGTAGGGAAGGAAATCTTTCAACTTCAGACTGCTCAGCGTTCAGACCAAATCAAAGTGAAAGACAGAGAAAGCTATGGGTTGCTTTGGAAACCACCTTTTCTTTTCATATATTTGGTACAGGGCCTCACTATGCAGCCCAGACTTATAGTGACCTCCTGTTTTCAGCTTCCCCAGCACTGGGATTATGAACATGCATCACCATGTCCGGACTTGGTGGCCAGCTCAGCATGCCCAGGGTTGAGTGGGGTGCAGCATCTGGTGCCAGGAATTGAGCCCCAGTCCCTGTGCTTGCCTAAGCAGGTGCTTAGTCTGCTGAGCTATCTCACTGGCCCTGAAACCGCCTTTTCTGGATGTGATTAGATGCAATTCTACCATGGGTTCTGGTCAACAGGGCTGAAGCTGCTATCTGAAGGTGTGTGACTAGTGCCAAGGGCTTGGGTACTGAGCCCCCCCAGGGATTGGTGACACACTGAAGGTATTGGAAAGCCCATGGGCAAAAAAAGAAAGAAGAAGAAAAAAAAAAAGAAAGCCCATGGGTTTAGGAGATCCTTGCCCTGGGGGTTTTAGGTTCAGGCTGGATCCAGGAGCCCGAAAACAGCATTCCTGCCTAGGGCCACACACCTCTGAGCACCTCTGTATGAGGCACAAACCTGTGGCTGTAGACTGATTTCTCTACCTCAACATTTTTCTGGGTGGCAGGCCACTGCTTTAAGCAGGATTGGCTTTGCCTGCCCCTCTGCTAGTGCTTCTCAAAGCACTAGCTCTCCTGGAATTGGTGCAGTCAGAATCTACTAGAAAAGGTTAAAAATGTGTCATCTTGGTCTCCAGCTTGACTCACTGAATTAGAAAACACAGGGTGGGGCTCAGCAATTTGTGGATCAAGCCCAACTGTGGGCTGTTTGCTGATCACTGCTCTACACTACAGTGACAGGAAGGATAGACTGAGGTCTCCTAGGCTGCCTTCTAGTTGGGATTGATTACCTGCTGCAAGGAGTTCTGGGAAAGTGTTTGTTTTCTCCATAAAAACAAAAGGGAGCTGCACAGATGTGGTGTCCCTCTCCTGCTCTTGTCCCTGCTCTTGTGCCCCTGCAGACATGACAGCCATCCTGAAACCAGAGACACACAAGCCAGTGTGGTAAGGATGATGGAGCAGGAGTCCAGAGGGGCAGCTTCATGAGGCCCCCTGAGCTACTGCACTGGTCTGGGTCTGTCCTCTCTGGAGCCCAAGGTCAGAGGACTGGTAACTCCTATTTGTTTAAGCTACAGCCTAATGCACTCAGATAGTTTGGTATTCCCTAGAAAGCCTAAGAACCATTGGTCTCAGCAGCAGAAGAAAACAGGGTCAGAGAGAACCAGAGACAGAGGAAGAAGACAGAAACAGCCAGGGCTTTTTCTCTTTCTATCCCTGGTCTTCAAAGGTGGATGGGCAGCAGGGGGTGGTCTGCAAGCCTTTCGCTGCTGTAAACCAACTTCAATAACTGAGTGCACATATGCACATGCTTCCGGGGAGGGGCCCCACCATCTCGAAGGAAGAAGATGACCAAGAGCCACGAAGGAACTGGACTTGGGGTGGAGCCTTACCTGGGCTGCCTTGGCAGGTCCCGGCTGCCCCCTGCCAGGCCTGTAGGGGTGCTGGAGCCTGAGGAGTACAGCTTTGGTCGATAGCCCTTGCTCTGTCCAGCAACTGCAGGGGCTGGGGAGACCTCCCGCCGCCTGTCTGTGTGGTGGGGCCTTCCAGCAGCCTCACGTCCCCCACCACAAAGGCCCATGCTTCCTGGGGGCTTGTGAGACTTGGCAGGCCTAGGTGCCTTGGCCAGGGACATGCAGCTGGGGCTGGAGGTGTAGAGGGTGGTGTCAATGCCGCTGTCACTGGAGCCACCTTTGGAGAGAGGGTCCTGCTCTGGCTCCAGGGGGTCCAGAGGGTCGAACCAGCGGTCGTCACTGTGGCTGCTGGACGCGTTACTGGAGAGGGTATTGCTGCTGGAATGGCTCGAGTACTGAGGTTCACCCTGGAAGGCAAGGAAGTGTGTCACCCAGACACCAGGGGGGCACCCAGGCCCCCAGCCCACCCTCAGGTGAACCCAGTGATCCCACAGCTTCGCATCTTGCCCCCTACGTACTGGCCTAGTTTCCTTGAGCAAGTAATGTACCCCCTCTCTTTACTCACTTCCCAAGGCTATAAATTGAGGGTGTGTAATTACATATCCCTGCTTCCTGGGGTTGCTTGGAGGAACAAAGAATATGTGGCTAAGGTGCTTTCCACTTCTCTTGGTCAACCAGTCTAAAACTGAGCTCTGGGCCCTCCTTCCCACCCACCTCAGCCTCCCACCCTGGATAATGGTTGCACCTTTTCACACCCTCCAGCAGCCCTACTCAGGAGCCTAAGCAAACTGGTCCTACTTAGCTCAGAGATCAAGCCCAGTGCCACAGCGAACCCCATCTCTGGCATCTGGGATCTGCGCCTAGGGCCACCACTCTGGTTCCTCCTGGGCTCCAGCCTAGTCCTGTCCACCAGGGCCTCTTCCTGGCCCACTGCAGCAGCCTGCCCCTACCCACCTCTCATGACTTGCTCCCCACGTGTGAGCCTCTGTGTTAGATCAAGAGCCTTTCCTGCTTAAGACTCTCCCATGGCTCCACCTCACCTGGGAAATTGAGGGCTCTCATCAAAGCACAGGAGGCCTGGATTGCCCCGCCCCCGGGCTGGCCTCTAACTTCATCTCACTGTGCTCTAGCTACACTGGTCCTCTTGCTGACCGCTGAGCATGCCAGGCACACTCCTGCCTAGGGCCTTTGTACCTCACATTCCTTCTGCTTGCAATGCTCTTCCCATAGGTCTCTTCCCAGACCACCTCTTATTCCATTCAAGTTCTGGCTTTAAGGTCACCTCTCAGAAAGCTTTGCTGACAATGTTATCTTAAAGTAGCAAGGTTAGTCTCTCTTTTCCTTTAACTGTGCTTTGTTTTCCTTCTATAGCAAGGATCTGTTTTTTTGAGATAGGGTCACCATAAGTTTAGGCAACCTTGAGCTGACTATGTAACCCACACTGGCCTCAAACTTGCAGTAATGCTCCTGCCCAAGCCTTCCAAGTGCTGGGATTACACCTGTGTGGCACCGTGCACAGCTCAGGATTGGTTCTTAGTGCTATAAGCCATTTCTGTTTATCTGCTTGCTGCTTGTTGCCTCTGCTGGGGTGTCAGCTTCCTGAGGAAGGAGCTTATCTTTCCTCTTCATCATGGTGGTCCCAACGCTCAGCACACTGTGTATGTAATGCCAACTGACTGAACAGATACAGAATGCCAAGAGCTCAACTGAACGGCTCCTCCTTGACACTGGGAATATATTTCCCGCCTGCCTTGCGAGGATGGAGTCCTGGCCATTGCAATGTAGTGGAAGTGGTTTGTGTTATTCTAGGCTTGGACTAAAAATTCCTCCCACTCAATCCTTTCTGCCTCCTACCCTTCCCATGCAGGGGCCTGGCAGAGGTTGGGCAGTGCTAGGGGACAGCAGAGTCATAGAGGGAAGGTACTGGGGCTGCTGAGTCACCCTGTGGTCAGTCTCTGCTCCCTGAACACCTCACTACACTGTGAGGGAGGGAAAGGGGCCTGGGGTCAGCCTTACAGTCGCTAAAATCCAGGGGCTGAAAGCAGAGCAGTTCACCCACTGGGCTGAGGGCCTCATGCAGTAATAAGGAAGCTGAGAATGGCAATTTGCTGGAGATGACCCTGCTGGTGAGGGCCATAGCCAGGTGGCTCTAAGAGCGCAGACACATGTGCAGCTCCCACAGAGTGTGAGGTGGTGCAGGGGAAGAGGTGAAGGAGGTGTTCTGGCCACACCCAGGGAGAGTAGCCTGGGCCCTGCTGCAGCACCTGCAGGCCAGGCTCCCAGGGTGGGGAGGGATGGGGCCAGCCCAGACTCACTTTGGAATGCCTGTTGGGGGAATCTTTGCCTGCTGCGTCCTGCCTGGGGATGTGCTTGCTCCCACTGCTTCCAGCCATGGCCGAGAGCCGGGCCTGGGCGGGCACATGCCACAGAGGTTCTGCATGAAAACAGGAGAAACGGGTGGTTAAAGGTGATGCAGGCTACATCTGAAGAAGAGTCCCGCCCCTCTGCCAGCCAGTCTGCACCTCTGGCTGGACTCTATCACCCTGTGCCTTGGGCCATAACAATACTCAGTGGCAGGGGACAGCTACGTAACTCACACAGAGGTCACACAGCAGTCCCCTTGTCATCCTGAGAGAGGTAGAGACATTTTCATCCTTATTGGCCATTTGGATTTTCTCTTTTGTAATTTACTTGTTTATCTCCTTTCCTCGTTTTTCTATGGAGTTGACTTTTCTTCTTCTTACTGGTCTAACGTTTTTCACACATGCAAGCTGGTCAGATGTATATAGCTTTTCAAAGGTGGAAGCACTAGGGATCAAAGCCAGAGCCTTTATACTGACCTATATCCCCAGGAAAATAAAAAAAAAGTCATTAATTTACCCATGCTAGGCTTGGACTTGTGATCCTCCCGCTTCAGCCTGCCAGAGTGCTTTGAAGTTACTTCATTACTAACAGCTGTGCAATATTCCATCTCAAGAATGGGTGTTAATTATTTGTTAGTTTCCTACAGATGGATAGGTAGGTTATCTTCGATTTTACCTTACAATTGCACTGTCCAGGCCTTTCCTTACTCCCAGCTTTGAGTGAGTATAGATTATGTCTGGGACAGAGCTTTGCAAGTTGAATTAATGCTTCAAAGGTGAACAGGTTTAACGCTGTGATCTTGCCACGTGCAAACTGGTCTGCACTCCCCAGGCAAGTCAACTTGTCTGAATGGAGTAGGTATCTGCCTTAAAACACTGGCTAGCTGGGCGCAGTGGCAAATACTGTAATCCGAATGTTGGGAGGCTGATGTAGGAGGATTGAAAGTTCAGGCCCAGCCTCGGCAACTTAGCAAAATGCTGTCTCAAAAAGAAAAAAGGGCTGGGGATATAGCTCAATGTAAAGACTCTGGCTCAATTCATGGGACTCAAGGGGTAGTGGTGGGGAAAAGAAACACCCCAACACATTCAGCCAACATCTAGAAAAATCCCATTATGCTAACCAAGTTTCTAAACGTGGGTAGTCTAACCTCAAAGCCCATATCCTTAATCTTTATGAGTCAAAATTATCATAATAATAATTATTGATAAGCACATGTTCTGAATCAGGCACTACTCTCTTCTTTGCATGTATTATCTTGGCACATAATGTGAATAATACCATAAGGTGGATGTTGGCACCATTTTAAAAAGAGAAGCAGAGCAGTTAAGTAACTAGTCCAAGGTCACATAGAAAGGACCAGGCAGGAAGTGGAGTGGAAGTCAGTTCAGAGGCAGTCCCTTTGTCCTCAGGCCCTGCACCCTCCTGGGTGCCCCTACTGACAACCCAGGCAATGACAGAGTGCACAAGAAGCAGTAGTTCTCACTCTCCTAATGATGTGCTGCCTGTGCTGAGGGCTGGGCACCATCTCACTGATCCCCAAACAGCCCCAGAAGGAGAGACTCAGGGTTCACGACACATGAGAGCATGAGGTCACATTGAGGGCCCACACCTGCCTCAGATCCTGCTGCCCACCAGGCCTGCGGGAGCCTGGGCTCATGGGCACAAGACCACTCCCCGCAGTGCAGCATGGGGGTTCTGAGCCTCTGCTCTGTCAGGGTACTTAGGATGACTACCACAGGGCAGGCTGGCAAGACCCAAGGCAGCATGCCACTGCCTGTGTGACCTTCCCTTGGGATTCATAGATAAGAGACAGTGGAGCAGCTGATATCCACCACTTCTTTGGTACAGTCTGCCTTCTGAAGCACCCCGAATGTCCAGAAGGGGCTCGTACCCTGGGAGGCAGCCAGACCACATTTCTACAGAGCTAGGCCAGGACAGCCGTAAGCGACTACTCCCACACTATGTCCGGCCCGGCCTGCCCAGTCTGTGGGCACAGATTGGGCTGCCTCAGTTAGCCACCTCCCCTTGTGGCCAGAACCAGACTCCTTATGGTCCTCATACCCGCTGTCTCTACTGCTTGCCTGACGACTGCTCCATCCTCCCAGCTGCTCAGGCCCGTCCTGACTCCTCTCTTACATCTACATCTAGGCAACAGGAAGTGTGCCCAACATTGCCTTCAAAATACCATACACCCAGGACCACTCACTTCTCCCTTCCCTGTCCCCACCCAGGCCTGGTCCCAGACTACCAGTAGGAAGCTGCAGCCATAGGCACCTGTGAACCTGAGTCTACTCCTCACCTTCTCTGCACGTAAGAGTGAACCCTGTGGCTCTGGCCCACTGTGAGTGAAGCCAGTCTCAAGGCCCTACGTGCTGCCCCTTCTCCCTGGCCCCATGGCAGGGCCTCTTCACCGCTCCTCCATACTTCGGCCTCAGGGACTGGTGCCAGCTCCTCCTCTCCTTGGAATGTCCTCCTCTCAGATGACCTCACTGCTTTCTTCCAGGCCCTCGAGAAGTCTGATTTGCTCAAAGCTCCCAAAACCCCATCCATCCCTCTCAACACTGGGTTTGTTCCCACTTTAATCTCCACACTGCCAGTTATTATTCTGTCACCACTGTCCCCTGCTTACTGTCTACCTCTCCCACTGATCCTCAGTCCAAGGAAGGCAGGCAATGTGGCTGTCTGGCTCACACTGTTTCTCTGGCACCTGGCAGTACCATTAATGATACACAGAGTAGATGAAGGGCCAGGTTCCTTCCCATCTTGGCTACCCCAGTGTTCCCTTGTCCCTGGCTCTGCCTTTGGCAGGTCCTGGTTCCAGGCCCTCCACTAGTTGTGCAGTGGCCTTCAGGCCTTCATGTTATACACTGCTTGGTTGATGGACAGAAGCACCAAAGCTGCCAGGCACACATAAGCGACTTGGGGATATCCGTCTGTTTTGTCCACATTCCCTTGGGAGGAGACTGGGTGGTGTCTCTGGCTACTGGGGTTTAGTTTAGGAGGTGTCTCAAAGCCCTACAGACTTTACTTTAAATCCCAGTCATGGAAGAGACCTTAGATGAGTGACAAATTTTCTTTTGTCACCTCCCTCACCTCTGCAACAGGGTAGTCACATGCTTGCTCTGTAGCACTGCTATGGTGACTCAGACAGGAGGCATGTGGCGTACTTGGACAACAGCTACACAAAACCAACTGCTGGTGTCATGGCTATTCATCTCTGGGCTGTTGGATCCTCCCTGGCCCTCACATTGACTGGACTGACACCCCCCCACCCCCATGCCAAGGTTTGCAATACCCTGGATTTCTTGATGATCTCTGCGCAGACTCTCCTGGTGTGTGAGTGAGTGTGTGTGTGCGTGTATGTTTGTGTGTAGGGACTGGGAAAGTGTTAGTCAACCTATTGCAATGTCCGGAGGAGGTGAGAGGGAACAGAGGGAGAAGGGAAGGTCAGTAGTAAGCTGTCTCTGACACCTATTCAGACTCACAGTGAAGGATGGAAAAACTCCTCCCATCTTACACTTTGGTGTAATAAAACAGGCAAGTGACACTTTTCTCTTTTACTGAACTGACTAGGGAAAAATAATTCTTCTGGGGTCTCAGGAGAGACCTCACAGATGGGGTGGGGGGGAGCTACTGAGGTGGGCCTGGTTGCCCACCCATCCCAGCTGCCCTCAGATCCTCCAACTTCCCCTGAGAGGATATCTTCACCTCTTTCCTGGGAAGTTAATGCTGTAGCACTTTTATTTTTCTTCCTTTTGAGCCAAACATTTATTTGGAGGCCCTCAGACTTCAAAAGGCCCAAAAGTTTGTAATGCCTTTAAAGTGTCTAGTTGGGGCTGGGGAGATAGCTTGGTAGTCTAAGCACCTGCTTGGCAAGTGCAAGGACGTGAGTTTAATTTCCCGGCACATGCTGTGCTGGGCCCAGAATTGCTGGCCCCCAAACTGGCATGGTGATGTACACCTATAATCCAAGTGCTGGGGAGGCTGAGCTAGGAGGATGACTACAAGTCCCAGCTGCATAGCAAGACCCTGTACAAAAACAAAAACAAAAGACTTTCATTCCAACACTCTAGAAGGCTGGGCTAAGAGGATGGCAAGTCTGAAACAAGCTGGGGTAAGTTAGCAACTTAGTGCGACACTATCTCAAAAAACAGAAACACAAAACAAAACAAAAAGAAAAAAGGAAAAAAAAAAAGAGGCCAGGTACAATGGTGCTTGCCTGTCATCTCAACACTTGGGATAGTGAGACAGGAGAATCGCCATGCCATGCATTTAAGGCTAGCCTAGGCTACACAGTGAAACTCTATCTTTTTTTTTGGTGAGACCAGGGTTCAAATTCATGACCTTGCACTTGCCAGGCAGGCACTTGTGCCACGGAGCTATCTCCCCAGCTCCTATCTTTTTTTTTTTTTTTTAAATGTATTTAATACAGGGTCTACAAGGTCTCACTACACAGATCGGACTCCTAGTGATTCTCCTACTTTCAGCCTCTTAAGCACAGGGGTGGCTTGTGCCACCACACCTAGTCTCAATTGCCACCTCAGTGCATCCTGTGGGTGGGACTGGCTTGGCACAGCAGGGATTGAACCCTGGTCCCTGTGCCTGCAAATCATTAGTCCACTGAGCTATCTGGCTAGCCCTAAAGAATCATTTTTTTTTTGTGGTACCGGGGCTATAACTCAGGATCCTGTGCTTGCCAGGTAGGCGCTTATTCTACTGATCTATCTC
>PVKN010044100.1:0-10140 GCA_004027915.1 Capromys pilorides
TTGAATTAATCTCAGCTCTTATCTTTATAATTTCTTCCCGTCTTTGGGCTTTGGATTTTATTTGCTCTTCCATTTTTAGTTGGTTTAGGTACTGCATGAGAGTATTTATTTGTTCCCGCTCTGTTTTCTTAATGTGTGAGTTCAAAGCTATACATTTCCCTCTAAGAACTGCTTTCATTGCATCTCATAAATTCCAGTAGGTTGTGCTTGAATTTTCATTAAATTCTAGATATGATTTAATTTCTCGTTTAATTTCATCTGTAACCCACTGTTTGCTGAGAAGGGTGTTGTTTAATTTCCATGTATTTCTGGAGTTCTTGTGGTTTCTTTGGCCATTTATTTCCAATTTCATTGCACTTTGGTCAGAAAATATACATGGGATAATTTTTGTTTTCTTGCATTTACTTAAGCATGACCTGTGGAGTAATATGTGGTCTATTTTAGAAAATGTCCCATGTGCATCTGAAAAGAATGTGTATTCTGAAGTGGTTGGGTGGAACACTCTGTGTATGTCCACTAAGTCCAGTTGTTCCAAATTCTGTTTCAGTTCTGCTACTTCTTTCCTAATTTTTTGTCTGCTTGACCTAACCTTTTCCGGTAGGGGGGTGTTAAGGTCTCCTATTAAGATCATAGTATTGGATATTAGATTTTTCATGTTCATTAAGGTTTGTCTTATATAACTTGGTGCTCCTGTGTTGGGTGCATACATATTCATGAGTGTTACCTCTTCATCCTGAATTTTTCCCTTAACCAGTGTGTAGTGGCCTTCATTGTTATGTGTGATCTATCTTGGTTTTAAGTTTAGACTGTCTGCAAACAGAATTGATGTCCCTGCTTTTTTTTGAGGTGCTGGGCATGTAGTATTGTTTTCCATCCTTTCTCTTTTAGCCTGTGAGTTTCCTTATGAGCTAAGTGTGTTTCTTGTATACAGCATATTGTTGAGTTTTGTTTCCTTATGCATTCTGCTAGTCTACTTCTTTTAATTGGAGAATTGAGTCCATTTACACTGATGGTTATAATTGAAATGTATTGTCTCATTATTGATGTGACTTTTATTTACTACTGTTTACTGTTTTTTAATTACCTATGTTTAATTGGTTTCCTGTTTGGTGGGACCTTTCTGTTCGCATTTGTTGAGTTCAAGTTGTTTTGATCCCTCTCTAAAATATTTGTTAGTATACTGTGTAATGTTGGCTTTGACGTCATGAAATTCTTTAGTTGTTCCTTGTCACAGAAGTATTTCACTTCTCCCTCTTACTTGAATGAGAGTTTTGCTGGGTATAGCAGTCTGGGCTGAAATTTGTTTTCATAGAGGACTTGAAGCACTCTGCTCCATGCTCTTCTTGCTTTCATGGTTTGTGAAGAGAAATCTGCCATTATTCTGATGAGTTTTCCTTCAAATGTGATCTGTTTCTTTTCTCTAGCCTCTTTTAGTATGTTTTAGTATTCTTCTGCTGGATTTCTGGGATCTTGATTTTTATATGTCTTGATGTGTTTATATTCAGGTTGATGTTATTTGGCGTTCTGTATGCTTCAGTTACCTGAATATCTGATTGTTTTCTCATATTTGTGAAGTTTTCTGCTATTACTTCTGCCCGTATTCTTTTTATATCATTTGTATTGACTCCTTCTTTCTCATTAATTCCTGTTAATCTCACTTTGTTCATTCTTGCATCATCTTGCAGATGTTGAATTATTTTTTCCTGCATCCTGGTTGTTTTTAAGAGATCCTTTCTTGCCTTTTCACTAGCTATGAGTGTGTGTTCAAGATCTGAGGTTCTGTCTTCACTTTTGTTCATATGGTTTTGCCAGCTTGTGCTTTAGATTTTATTTTCTTGTACATCTCTTTAATACTGTTTCAGGTGATCTATTTCTTTCTTATATTGCTTTGTCATGGAATCCATCATTTTTATATTCTCCTCTAGTTTTTTATCAATGTCTTCTTTAATATTACTTAAGCCTTTCATTATAGTTATTCTTTATTTTTCTATTTCAGAGGTTGTTTCTGTTCTCATTTCCTCTCTACCTTTCTGCAGTTGTTCTATTTCAGTTGCTATTAATTTAGAAATGCTTTTTTCAAGTTCTGAAATTATTCCTGATCTCATTCCCTCTATGCTTTTCTGCAGCTGTTTTTTAACTTCAGTCTCTAGTACTTCAAAGATTTCTTTTTTAACTTCAGAGCTTACCTCCATTCCAAGTTCCTCTATAAGTTTTTGCATTTGTTTGTTTACTTCAGATGCTACGAATTCAGAGATTTCAGCTGCATGATTCCCAATTTCTTGTACGGTAGTGACTCCTGTATTTGCTTCAGGTGAGCTCGTATCTTAAGATTGCATTTTGCTCCTTGTCTGTATCATTCTGAGTAGCTGTAATCTTTGTTGCAGGACTGGGTACCCGCAGGTTGTTCCTTCAGATCAGGCTTGTGGAACTGCTGAGCTGCTTGTAGGTCAGAGGAGGGGGGTCTCACTCACTTGAAGGGTCTGCCACTGATTGATAGGCTGCACTGGCAGTGGGCCAGAGTAGGTCTCACCTGGCGGGCCTGGCGCTGGTGGGCCTGGCGCTACCTGATGATGGTAGGCTGCGCTGGTGGTGGGCCTGGGGACCCTCACCTGGCGGGCCTGGCCTTGGCAGGCTTGACGCTGCCACTGGCAGTGGGCCAGAGTAGGTCTCACCTGGCGGGCTGGAAGTCTCACCTGGCATGTCTGGTCCTGGTGGGCCTGGCACTGTCTGGTGGGTCTGATGCTAGCGGGCCTCTGCAATTCTTACCTTCTGCATGCTACCAAAACTAGCAATACATGGATGATGCTGGGTCTGCTGTCAGCTACAGCAGTATCTAGGCCTTTTTCTTTCTTGGTTGTATGTTATATGCTATGAGTCGGTGCTTAAGAAAGGACGAGAAGACCCGATGAATTTTGCTCAGAGGTCTCACTGAGATTTGTCTCTCTCAAAGTGAGCCCAGAACCCCTGAAGCATCTCAGCTTCATTTTGGGCTAGTGAATATGAACCCGTGAGGACCACATTCTTTATTGATTTCCACCTTTTTCTTATCACTAGGTTCACACAAATACTAATTAAAAACATTCCAAGCAGGGGAGGAGACAATCATTAACATTCCAAGCAAGGGAGGGCACAACAAATAAGAGCCATCAGGATAAGCTGTTATGTGCCTCTTTGAGTCCCAGCTTCCAAGAATTCCCAAGTAACATACTACAACTGTCCCTGGGATTGATTGATTGATTGATTTATTTTTGCTCTCTGCTTCTTGAGATGCTAATTTCTTATCTTTACAGTTGTAGGGATTGAGAGTACTTGAAACCCAATTCCTAGGAAATAATTTTCTAGGCTGCTGCCATTCTGAAATATGGTGCTCTGGAGTTTTCTTCTCAAAGCAAAATCTTTCACTTTTGTAACTGTGAGCCTTCAAAGTATGGAGCCCTACTGTTTCTTGTGACACTCGCAGGCCATCTTTTCTACTCTGCTTTCTTAGCAATCAAGATATTCTCTGTTCTATCTTTGAAGCCTGCAGCTTCAGTGGAGCTACCTCTCTATCCTAACTCACAATATTTTAAATCAGTCTTCTGGGCTCTTGGCTCTTGAGGATCTCACTAAAATCCCCAAGTAGTAGCAATGCCACAACCTCAGTATTTGACTAGGGCCAGCCAAATAGCTCACTGGGCTAGAGTGCCTTCATAGGCAGCTGCAGGGACCAGGGTTCAATACCCCATATGCTGTACCAGCCCCACCCCTGGGGTGCACTAAGACAGCAATTGAGACTGGGTATGGTGGCACAAGCCTGTAATCCCAGCCCTTAGGAGGCTGAAAACAGGAGGATCACTATGAGTCCAATCTGTGTAGTGAAACCCTATAGACTCTGCACTAAATACATTTAAAAAATAAGCTGCCTTGAAGTTTCTTCTATAAGATTAATTAGTCTGCTACTTTTAATCTAAGCCTCAGGCAAAGTTTCTGGACACAAGCAAAATACAGATAGACTTTATGCCCAGCTATAAAACCTATTGTCTAGAGACCATCAGTCAATGAAGTTCTTCTTCCTAGGAGATACCTCCTGAACTTGATCTTTACCAGCTTTCTTTGCTACTGAGGCATGACCAGAATCTCCCATATAATAACAGCTTCAGGCATCACAGATCTACTTTTTTAGCTAAAAACTGTTTCCAAAGCAACAAAACCTACAGATAGAGAATAAACCTATTCTCAATAATTAAAAGACAATTTGTGTCATGTTGGATGCCTGACCTAAGAAAGGCCTGGGGAATTGATATCCTACCATGAAAATTCAGACGGGAAAGAGTAGTTCATCTCAAATATTTAAAGAGCCACTGTATTGGAAGTAGGTTTATATTATTCTTCATGGAAATAATGTGTGATACATTTTTATCCTTAGAGCAAATCAGTCTCAATAGAAGCTTCACTTTAGTCATGGAGATGAACATTATTATGAGGACTGCTGTTAGCAAACTATAAGAAACCCAAGTAATCAAATTATTTTGTTTTTTCTTTTGTGATCTGAAAGTTAAGTGCCTTTAAAAAATCATATAATAAATAACAACAAATATGAGGAATACCTTCTTTGTCTAGGTTTTATAATGGTGTAAATAAAGGTCCATGGATCATGAAATGTGCTTTTCTCAACATGTGCTATGGCAATGCCACAGAGCTCAATGGATATAGCAAGCAATTACATTCCAAGGAAATTCTTTATGTGTAGTGTAGCTTTTTCATAAAATGTATTTACCCTATTGTGCAGATTCTGATTATAGATTATTTTACACATGAAGTTGACTGGATGCAAAACATGAAATTGTGGATCATGGAATTTGGTTAAACTGTAGGTTGTAGACTGTTATTTACTGGGGTGGTAGAAAGCAATGCCATGTGTGGGGCAGAGAACAAGTCTTTTGCCTTTGTTCCAGTGTGGTTCTCCCAGGCTAACTATTATTTACTTCTAACAGGTAGAAATTCTCAGTTCCTACTATTACTGGGCACTCAGCCAGAGGCCTGAATCGAAGCCCTTACTCCCTGTATTCATTTGTTTGTCTCCCATCAATAATATGAAAAAGGCCCATGAAAATTAAAAACTGAGCTTATTCATACTTTGGTCAAATTGGAAGGGCAACTAATCTGCATCCTTGTAACATAACAAAGTACTGCAATCTGTAGAAGGGAGAGACCAAAAGCCAGGGAAAGACATATGTAGATATAGACAGACTCTGTCCCACCAGAGAGCTCAGAAAATGTTAACGTCTGGCTCTCTGAAAGCTCTTGGTGCCAGGAATAAGGATGGAAACTTCAGGCCTTAGCCTTAGAAAGTAGAGAGATGTTTTCTGTTTAAACATCCTAATTTTAAAGATTTATTTAATATCTTGACTTATATTATAACTTACTTAAGTATGAATCCATTGTGGTGATAGCTCCACAGCTGTCAAAGCATTACAAATTTTTGCATTGTCATCTGTTTAGCTGAATCATGTAAGGGCTCAGTGATAGTTGCTCTGAATTTTCAGTATCTACAGTTTAAGAGTTGTACGTACTGTCTGGCCCATTGAAGACCCAAGGAGGAAGAAGCATCACTGGTGATGACTTGCGAGAGACCTACTCCAACCAGAGCACTAAATGTGAACAGTAAAATGATCTAACTGCCATTGTCTTGTTGTAATCACTGAGAATAAATAGATCAGGTTATTCTCTTTCCCTCTATCATGACAAATCAGTTCGTACATTCCTGAATATAGTCTTCGACAGCTTTTTCACTCATCCTTCTGCCCTACTTGCAAGTCCACCTCAGGTAGCCAGGGCTTTATCTTGCCCCAACAGATAGTGCAAAAATTCTATGTGTACTCCTGGATGGTTACTACTTCCCTGATGAACCAGTCTTTTAGTAGAGCTATCTGAAACACTAGCAGTCTTCAAGACTCAATGGAAATATCTTTACAAGGAGAATTCCAGGCTTCACCAGTTGGTTAAAGACAAGATGGTGAAGATAGTAGCCTGGAGCATCTGGCATGACTGCTGCTGCTGATCTTTCCTCTAGGTAGCCTTACATTGATACCTGAGGCCTGGTGACCCCAGGTAACTTTTCTAAGCATCATTTCTCTTGAACACTTGATAAGAGACTTCCCAACTTACTGTGATTATACCAGAGGCCCTGTCCATTTAAAGAAATTCACCTGATCTCACTCAGTTTACAATGTAACAAAGAGTAGACTCCACAAAACACAAAGGACAGAAACTATCTAGTTCAGAAAATGAAAATATTGTATAAAGTCTATGAAGTGAATCTAACTCAGTAGTCCCCAAAATACTAAGGTCTGAAAGAAAAGAGAAACAAGGAAATGAATCAATACATCATTTTCAAGAGACAAGCTCAAGATTTTACTCTTTTCATTCTATACTTGTTATTTATCTCTTCTGTATTTGTTTCTTAATCTATACAATCGAGATAAAAATTGAATCTACTCAGACAACTAAATGAGTAAACTTAAGCAAACAATATGGAAGAAAATAATGAACATAAACTTCAGTTAATGCTAATCATAATGTTCTCCATAATTTGAACAAAAATACAGGTCAAAGTCATGTGTGGGCATTTCATAAGAATTTAATATTCTAGCAAGAATATTTTTTTTTTTTTTAGCATCTTCAAATGCATTCACATTATCCTGGCAGGCTGCCTTCCCTACAGATGCTATACATACACATGCTTCTTTGGCAGGTCAAATGCTTCCATATCTGCTAATCATCCCATGTATTTCTTTGGTATAGAATTGAATGGAAAATTAGTCCTCTTCTTCATTTTTTATTTTTTATTTTTTGAAAACAAAGAAGAGGGGACATTACAAGAACCACTTCAAAGAAAGCTATCTGTGCAGTGACTCACAACATACTTTGTCTGCTTTGCTCTTAAATTGAGTGAGTGAAACTATTGAATAGGTAATTAGCTAAGTTCATAAATTAGATATAAAGAAAAAAAACAGAAGAGTGTATTGGAAATAGTGCAATCACATCTCTTATTTGTAAGGAATATACTCAAGTATCCAATTGAAAGATTGTTTATTGGATTTCCCCCTGCTACCAACAGCCTGTTAACAATGCCATTTGTTTTTGAGTTTTGTTTAGAGCACTGAGCAGGCAGCTGCATTTGGGAGTGTGATGACTCATTTTCCACTGTTCAGTGTGACTTTCCAGTAGTCTTTGGTTCCTCCAAATAAGATTGTGTGTGTGTGCGTGTGTGTGTGTGTGAGCATGTGCAAATGTATTGTTCATGTACACTCATACATGCATATACTTGTATATAGTTTGTGAACCCCCATCTCACAGCCTAAATTTCTCTCAGAGTCATGCACAGGTAAGTATCTTAGATCAGTACACACAGTCCTCCATGCTGAACCTGAGCAACAGCAGGGCCTCTCATTTCCATGTCCTACCAGACACAGAGGACAGAGATAGTGTAATGCAAGAAATTATGGCTTGGGGGCCAGAGGGCTGAGGTTGGAATCTCAGCTATGATATGTATTAGTCAAACAACCTTTGGCAAATCATTATCACTCCTAATTCTAACTTTTTTTTTAATAGAATAAAGAGAATAGAGAATTACTAGGATGAGATGTTTTATGATTTAATATAATTTATGTAGCTATGGGGAGGGAACAAAAGAAATAAGGGAGGGAGATTGAGAAAGAGGGAGGAATGGAGGGAGGGACAATAGTATTGGCTAGTTCCTGGTGGTAGGAAGAGAGGAGGCTTCCTAGAAGATGACTAGGAGAAGCGAGGTGGGATGACTACCTCTATTCAGAGTGGGGCAGCTCAAGACCACAGAAGGACTTACAGGCTATATGGCCATGGATGTAAATGTGTTGTGCTGTAAATTACCTGAAAGTTTGAAAGGAAAGCACAGAAGTAGGGATGCTGCTGTAAAGGCCAACTGCCAGAACCCAGGTCAGAAATTATAGTGGGCTGGACAATAACAGGGCCACCAATGACATGTAGTGCCCCAAATAAGGTTAGATTACCCACCAGTAAAAACCAACTGCAAGAGAAACTTCACTGAGAATGTCTGTATGTCTTCAAAAACAAAAGATCTTTGTCTTCTGCTCACAGCTGCTACCCCACTGTGCTCTGTGCTGCTACCCCACTGTGCTCTGTGCTCTAGGCTGGCGTCCAAAGTTAAAGTTTCACAGTCATTCTCAAGCCCTTTGATAGCCCTATCCTATTCAGCAGCGTGTTCTGTTCTGATTCTTCAACATACAGAAGCAATTCCTTCTTGCATTTTAAAAGCTTGTTTTAACCATGGTAAAATGTATATAACATGGAGTTTAGCATCTCATCATTTTAGTGTTCAGCACATAAAGCACACTGGTATATCCTACTTTCACCATCATCCAGTCAAAGAACTCCTCCTATCTTAAGAAACTAAAATGCTGTGTCTATTAACCCTAACTTCGTACTCTCATTCCCTTCCAGATTCTGGCAATAGGTATTCCATGCTGCTATGAGTTTGACTACTACAGAGCCTTATGCATGTGGAATTTCATAGCATTCATTTTCTTTGTGTGTGACTATCTTATTTCACTTGGTATATTATCCTTGAAACCTACATATATCAGAATTCTCTTTCTTTCAAAGTTGAATAGCATGTGTATGTGCACACTTTATACTATTTACCCATTCATACACCAAAGGACACCTGAGATATTAGCACCTTTTGAATATTGTGAGTTATGCTGCTGTGAAATTGAGGGTACAGACATCTGTCTGAGTTCCCACTTCAGTTCTCTAGAATCTACACACAGAACTAAAATTTCTCTATGAAATACACCCAGCACATAGTCTTTCACCTCTGCTATTATCACCAGAGGTCTCATTCCTTATAGTCTCACATCCCATTGCACAGTCTCATCATCAGCATGCCAGAGTGACCCTGCTCCCATTCCAGTACTGTGTGTTTCTCCGGAAGAGCCAAAGCCATGTGGTGGTCCATGAATGCTAACTCTGCCTGGACATCCCCTGCCGCTGTTCAGTGCCTCCTATGCTCCCTTACACACTCCTGCTGCATGGCTGTACCCTGGCTGTTGCTCTGCCCACCTATCCTGGGTGCATTTAGGGCTTGGCACCTCCTTAGTAAGCCCTCTATGCATGACTTCCACTGAACTTCAGAGCTCTACCCCACACACTTTTCTTAGCTTCTCTCTCCATGGCCTTAGTAGAAGGTGATAGAGTACGTATATATTGTTTTTTAGTTTTCTATATGCTACATTAAAATCTTACAGTCAAAAATGCTGATACTTTTGCTTTTTCTTGAGTCTCATTACCCTTAGCCCAGAGAAGAGCTTGCCACGTGTAAGTACTTAGTAAACATTCACATGAAAGTGTGGATGACCTCAGGAAATCACCATTAGAAGCCATGCAAATAAGTGGAACTCTGAGGAAATGCTTCATTCTTAGAGAAGTGATGGTTTTGGGAAACTCATCGAACTATTATTTGTTGTCTTCTGTTGATTTTACAGCCAAGGATGGCAGCAGAAAAGGAGCCTCTGGAGTACCCACCTTGCCACACTGCCACTCTAAGCTCCCTGTCCACAAGATAACATTCAATCTATGGAAGAGTGTGTGAACTTGTTACACTCTTTGAGTTTTATAATATTGGATTATAGCACAGGTTGCGGAAAAAGTGTGCATACAACATAATTTTGCTTTTATATGCTGATATGTGTCTGCTATTCTTAGTTTGATGTGAAAGTAATGCATAATGTATATCTTTATAAGGGGGACAATAAATCTATTTTTAGATTTTCTGGGAACATGTGTTAAAAAAAAAAGTAAAATAACAGTACTTGAATTCAGTGAGATAGAATTTCCACAACTACAAAGTATTTCCTTGTTGCAACCAATAGTTTCTGAGAACTATCTCTTGGACCTCAGATTGCTGCTGTATTTTTCCTGATCAGCAAACATGAATGAATACTATTTAGTCAATAGTGTATATGTGGGGGTTGTCAGACAATAAAAATTGATCTAATATGTAAACAGGACTAGTAAGTGAATCAGATTTTCTGAGCTCTTACACATATCTGGCAATGACCTCTGTTATATAATATTTTTGAAATGAAACCTCAGGGTCCT
>PVKN010044101.1:0-10141 GCA_004027915.1 Capromys pilorides
CATCTTAAGTTTTTAATCACAGCCTGAAAAGTATTTGGTTATCAGTGGTAACTTATGAACATATTCTTTAAAGGAGCTTGGATTTCCCTACATGGATAGAGTTACTGTGACAAGACTTTTTAAAAACTGTGATCCTTCTAAGATGACTTTAACTTTTTTTTTAACTGTTCAAAGACAAAGAGAAGGATCAAAGCACTACTCTTTTTCACCGAAAATTTATTACCTTTCACATGATTACAGGTACTAGCTATTCAGAAACAGATTGGATTGAAAAAGCTACAAGGCATATCAGTTGTACCAAACAATGCCAAGAGTCTCGTGACATCAGTTCTTGCTACCCTATGTGTCCTTTAGGAGGATGAGAAACACAAGATCATAGTAACTGAACAGTTTGACCACTGAACCCTTTGAGAACAGATTCCTGTGGGATGCAGTAAGACACAAAACACCACCTTATTGCAAGGGAATATGGTTTGGCTACAAGATTTTGAGAATAGATTTTATTTTTAAAGGGAGTTTAGATATCTTGGATAGCATTACCCAATTCTATAAAAGTCTCTCTAGCTTAGGATTAAAACAACTTCAGTTTAACAGAATTTTTAATACATGAAAATATACTTACATTATTAGGTTAAGTGAATAAAGGTGCAAATAATGTAGAGTACTATATACAATAAGATCTATCTATAGTACGAACAGTTTTTTTTGTTTTTGTTTTGTTTTCTTCAGTACTGGGGATTGAACTCAGGACCCTGTACTTTCTAAGCAAGCACTTATTCTACTGAGCTATCTCCATGGCCCCCTGTATGAACAATTTTGTGTAAGAAATACATGCAGGTCAGGACATAATATGGAAGCATGTTAAGTGGAAAATGAAGGAATAATAAGTAGCTTTTATTTCTCTCTACTCTTTTCAATTTTTTTTTTATAAATGGCTAAATACAGTTACTGGGTGACAACAAATAATGTATATAAAATAATTCACGTAGGTACCTGACAGAGTAGGAAATCACAGAGGACACGTTATCCAGGTAAAACAGAATAGTAAGCCTAGTTAAGGGTTTCACGGACAATCAGGGCTCATCAATTCACAATCATTGCAAACATAAACCAACCGTGTGCAGAGCAGACATTGCAAGCAGAGAAGATCGGCAGCACAATACACTTTATGGTGATGTGTAAATCAAAAGGGAAGCCACGTTACTGGAAGATTGTACTGTTCCCCAGCTTCTTGAGAATAGAATAAGGGGAAGGAGAAGTAAAAAAGACTTACAATGTTAGGTCCACATACCAATTTCCCATAATGAATGTAGTCGTTATGTTCAGCAAACATGTACTAATTAAAAAAGATAATATTTAAATAACAGCTATAATTGTAAAGCTACTGACATGTATACATGAGGCTTTATGTGTGTACAGTATAGAATTGTATATTGTTTTGAAAAATCAAAGTTTAACACATACAAAAGGAATACGCCACGACACTACTCTGGAACCTGTTACCACTGAGTTCAGATATCTCTGAACTGATTCATCACTTCCTTCTGACTCAACTGAGTTTAACCTGAATTAGACCCTACTCCATGGTACAGTGAGGAGGTTCTGGAGTGCCTCTAAGCCCATCTGTCCCAACACATACTACATACTCAGCTAGTCAAAAAACGTAAAAATCCCGAGCCCTCATTTTTCCCCCACATTTATGTTTTTAGGCTAAATCACCCAGTATTATACTTCATCAACTTTCAGAGGAACTAAAAACAGCAGAAATGCTTCTGTGTTGGTGTTTGGTACACATGTACACACACTGACACATACTCTTCATTTTCTCGCCCCTCTTTTCCCTCTCCTTTTAAGGAAAACTGATTATGGAAGCTTGGCTTGAGGCAGTAGTTTTTTAGAAGATGCCAGCTTAGTTGTTTTCAAGTTAAAAAAAAAAAGTTGCACTTTTGTACTCAGAGACCTCTTGTTTTAATTTATGCAAAGCTTAAAACATTTTGTTAGGCCTGAGTGAGACCATCTGTGCAAGAAATAAAGGATGCCTAAGGGTAAAATAGGCAAGAATAGTAATGCTGAATGTGTGGAAGGCAGTAGGCTGCCTAAGGGTTTTGCAACTACTGCTGTGACCTTTACTACTTCAGAGAAAAAACAAGGGTAATTTCCATATACTGGCTCCTCTAGAAAAAGCCTAATATTTCTCTCCTCTTTCTCTATTTCTTTTCCTCATTCCTTAATAAAAAGTTGGCAAAGCAGACTACCATATAGACAACTGTAACCAGTTTTGAATATTATGCTCCTATACATTCTCACATACAAAAAATGGGAAACAGTTTGAAGGGAGAGAGACTAAGAAGGTGAGAGAATGAGAAACCAGACTGAATTAGATTAACTCAGAAGGGGTTTGACAACTGTCTCAAATAATAGAAGAGTGTTCTTGCATAAGAAAGGAATGGAAGGAGTGACTGAGTATCTATGAACTCAGACACTTTATAAGAGAGATTCATATTTTATTCATGTGCTTAACCACACTTATTGTGAAAATGTTTCCTGATCTGTATAATCCCACAAAGTAGCATAGGAAGAAAAGCCTAAAGAAAAGAGAAGTGTCAATGGAAGGAGAAAGGGAGTGGAGGAGAGAAGGAACAAAAGTGAACTGAGATAGTAAATTGTCTCTAAAGATAACTGGCAGTCAGTCCCTGGTCATGTTCCGGTATGGACTGGGTGAGCACCTGTATGGATGCTGTCTGGGCTTGAGGCTTCAGACATATTTCTTCTAACCATAGAATGTTCTCTATGAAATAAGGTTTACAGTTTGGTGAGACCCCCAACATTGGAAAATAATGTCTTCCTCATCTTTATACACAAAAGACACCTATGGTAGCTACACTAGCTCTGTGTCTGTTGAGGCTTCCCTCCTAAAGACAGCCTTAGAAGAGGAAGGGGACATCTGCATCTGCTGGGCTAGACTGTTACTCTGGACCAGAATATTGAAAGAACAGGAGTTGTGCTATCCCCAAACTGAACAGGTTGTTTTGACCACAGGTTGTATTGACCTCTAACAGGCATCTTTCCATGTAAGCTGAATGCCTTAAAGATAATGAGCAGAGTGTTTCCTTCCACCAAGCAGCTTGTGCATCACGAGGGACTGGTTAATGCAGGTGTGTTGGAACATCATTACTCTGTAAATCAAAGCTTTGTTCAGATAAAGCAACATTACTCTTGAAAATGATGGGGCTTTCTTCCTACCACTCTCAAATTAACACTACAAAGGCCTGACCTTATGTGCATTAAGTATTCCCCAAAGAAACTCCAGAGTATTTTGTGAGTTTGTTCAGATTGCATTTCTTTCTTTTGATTACCTTTGGGACTTATTAAGAAATCCATGCTTCTGACCCCTCCTGTTTTTCTTACAGGGGCCTACAGGGGCTAGGGATGAAGGAATAGAGAAAGAACCCAAATCAAGTGTGTAATAGTCACATCAAAGAAGAAAAAAGACTTTTATTTACCAAAAGAAAGATTAAAAAAAACCCCTTCAAATAAGTAATAAGCATTTTTATCTGGGGGATATATTTTATAGAACATTTTTATAAAACTGTAGGGTATAGGGCTAAAAATAAGATTATATGGTTATATGGCACCTCTCAAAATATGGCATAAATTTACTTCTAAAACAAAAGTAAGTATGAAGTGTTAAGTCAATGAATAGCCTCAAAAAGATCAACATGAATTGACACTGTTTATTTCTTTATATGTTCTTACTATTATTGAGGCCTAAAATCTTTCGAAAAAAACAAAACGGAGAGGGAAAGTATGTACCAAAGGAGCACTTCTGACACCATTTGGGATGGAGAAACCTATGTCTCAGTTTAGATTTCAAGATAATGAGTACCTTGTACATGAGATACAAAGACTGGTTGGGACCATTTCCCCTAATTACTTAGACTTCAAAGGTATAAATATCACTGACATTGGGAATTCCTTAATGCATTCCCCAAAGTAAGGGATTCATTATTAAATATGTTCGAGAGCAAGGGCTAAAAATTGGAGTCAGACCAATTTACTACCATTCTTCAAAACATAAACTGCATGTAGTTCTTGAGTTTCATATCTGAGTTCAGATTTCAGTCATGTGTAAAAGGTAATTTAAACTGGAAACCATTTTATTCAAACTGTTTTCACTGCATGCATTTTATCATCTTAAAATAAAATGAATTTCCCCTAATCTCATAAAGATAGTTGCTGTGAACCTTTAATGTATGTCCTCTCTGTGCTTTCTATACAAAAACATATTTATTTTCTCAAAGTAAGTTACTATCTTGTGCATTCCATATTACACTACAAAGTCCTGTGTTTAATGCCAACAATGAAATCCAAGCTTTGAACAAATAAACTGAGAATAGGGCACAAGAAAGGCATGTAAAAAGCCTAAACTATCACCAAGAGGGTGAGTTTCTAGAAAGATGTAACTAATGCTGAGTGGCGGGGTGGAGGGGGTACAGTAAGAGTCCATAGCTCTGGTTCTGTATTTCACTTCTTTTTCTGTCCTCAGGGACACATGCCGATTTACCTAGCTCCTTCCATCTGCTAGATACTACGAAATATGCATGAAAACTACACACCATAAATATCATTAAATACCATTTTACAACCAAAGAAATGCAGACTCAAAGAGCAAAGATAGTTTTCCAAAGAGTTTAAGGGTGGTTCAGGGAATATTCACATCCAGGTGTGTCTAACATCAAAGTCGATGCTACTACATAACAGGATCCATCAACTGTAGCTGGGGCTCTGCAAGGCACACATAGCGAAACCAGCTGTGTGGCATTAAATCTCCCTCTCTGGCCTCTCACCTGTACTCTACAGCCACTGTGGTTGGGAGATTTTGGCTGCTGGGTACTGCTTAGCAGCAATATCACTCTAGCTAGCTCAGACACTGTCCGTAAACTGTATCTGTACTCAGTCTTTTTTCCTTATTTTGTACTCACATCTCTGACTGTAATAGGTAGTGATTCATTAATCTCATCCACCCCAATGACTCTTCTATTACTATTTTAACTACAATCTCACTTAACATTCGGGTATTTATGCTGGACTTTTATAGCTGCAGATAAATACAGCATGGTTGAGTTTCAAATTTCTCAGTAGCTCCACCATTCTTGCATTCATTGCTTTAAAGACATTTGGTGATTAGGGCTGACAAGATAGCTCAGCAGTCTAAAGCGCTGGCTTAGGCAACGGCTGGGATGGTGATTTGATCTCTGACACCACATGCTGCGCCAGCCCCACCCCCAGGGCAGGTTGAGCCGGCCATAACATAAATAAATAAATAAAATTTAAAAAATTAATAAAAAAGACATTAGGTGATTAGTAAAGACAATTATTTTTCTGAGAATCTCAAGTGATACCTTTCACAAAATGGCTCTTTCATTTATTCCCCAAAATTAGGTGACACAGCTGGCTCTACATGAGTTTATATGATAGGGAAAAAGGAAGGATTAGAAAAGAATTAAAAAGTAGTTTCATTTTTCTAAACTACATAGGTGAACAGAAAACATTATCTTTTTGAAAGAGCCATGATGAACCAGAGTAGGTGCCAGGGGCAGCTGATGGATGAGTTTACCAAGATATGGCCTGCCCCCAGGTTTGGAGTCTGAAGAAAATACTGGAAAGGAAGAGAGGGAAGATACTGAGCAAACAGAATTTGTAGAACAGTTTTGCACAATTTCAAAAGATGCTTAGAGATGCTGCATATTTAGAGATAAATCAAGAATTGAGAGGAAATTAAACTGAGAAGAGTTGACGATTAAGGAGATTAGTCTAATTTAGATAAAGAAAAGATCAAGACTCTTATCATATAGTTAACTACCTCCTCCTTGCTAAGTTACCTAACCTCTAGAAAGAACTGCAGTTGAAATAAATACTTAATTGGAATTTTCTACTAATTGATAAACTGATAGATGTGGCATGATGCTGTCAGACTGGGCCTACAACCAACCACCCACAAACATGTGCACATGAACATACACATTGCTCTGATGACAAATCCATGTATACCTTAGTCTAGGCGGTTTAGGAAAGCATGAGAACCAAGAAGAGGAAATGCCCCTTTGTTTCCCAATGACGAGTAACAAACTATAGCCCTCTCAGAGTAAAAAACAAAATCCAACAATAAACCTAGGAGTGTAGGTACAGGTGTGTACAGATCAGAAGACATAAAATGAAGTGCAAGACCTGGGACACCGAAAGAAATCTACTCAAAGAGGCTGGTAAGATCTTGAGAAGACCTTAAAGTTAGGCAGACAACTTGACAGGCTGTGAGAGGAAAGGAATTAAGAAGGGAGGAGGTGGAAGGCCAAGACCTAAAAGGGGTGGCACATTAAAGATGCACAGGGCACCACAGGAAATGACAGCATTAGTGTCAGCCTTGTCAAAAGGGCTTGCCAAAGAAGCTGAGGAGGACAGCACTAAAATCCCCTCTGCTCACTAGGCCTGCTGGAGACATAATGAAACACAATCCTGTCGGAGATGGCCCCTGGGTAACATTTTCACTTCTACATTCCATTTTCAGTTTAGGTCGAGATTTTTAAGAAGACAGCAAGCAGCACTCAAGTCCCAGGTGACAAGATCTGCTCAGATTTAGTCTTTGAATGTTGCAAATTAAATTCCCTCATCAGGCCTCTAATCACTCTTACCAGATGGGGCTTGTGCTCAATTTTGGATCCACAGGAAATTTAATGGTTATTGTTTCTGTTTAAATAGGAGATTATTGCATTTTAATAAGTTCTCTTTGGGACTTGCAGCAACAATAGAGCACTATGAATTACTGTAGATAGCTGTTACTGCATGCTGGGGAAAAATCAAGTTACTAAGTGTGACAAGTTGCTTTTTCTTCCCTTCCAGCAATCGCTCCGAGTGTATTTACCACCAAATTAAGTATGTGCCGAGGGGATAATATTTTTATCCTGCCGAGGGGGAGAAGGAGCTTGTCTGTGGATTTTCATTAAAATGACACATCTGTTCAGCAATTTCACAAAGTAATTCTGCTGAAAGTTTTATCAGCTAATTTTAATTATTCACTCCAGTGGGTTGAATACAGGATTCATCATGTTGAATTAATACATTTGACGGGAATTTCACAAAGAGGGGGAGAAAAAGCAATCAACAAATTGAATTGTCATGCAATATGGATTAAATTGAGATTCTTTAATTAGGATAAGCCTGAGATTTGGTATTTTGAAGGTATTAGAAAGCTTAGCAATACAGTGGTAAAGATTAAGAAAATGCAATTAAATATTACACTTTGGACATAGGATATCATAGGAGTAGAAGAGTCCTCTTTTTAGCAGAATGGTTAAGTGTCAGTTTCTAGAATGGCCCACTGATAAAACTACAATGATGCCAAAGAGGTACAGGTTCTGTTTGTTTACCAGAAGTGAGTTGAACGGTAATTTTGTCTTAAAAGACTGGAAGCTGATTCGTTTTAAACTACAGTGAGACAATTGTAGTAGATATAACAATGAATAACTACAAAATATAATGCCCAATGTCTAGCTTTCTGATTATTAGTTGTGTGATTTTATTATTATTTTTTAAATGTATTTAGTACAGGGTCTAGGGTTTATAGGTCTCACTACACAGATCTGACTTGTAGTGCTCCTTCCTGTTTTTCAGCCTCCCAAGCACTGGGATTACGTGTGTGCACCTCCATGCTCAGACTCAGTTGCCATCTCAGTGTGCCCTGGGGGTGGGGCCAGCATGAGAGGCTGGGGATTGAACCCTGGCCCCTGCATCTGCCTAAGCAGGCACTTTACTTATTATCTTGTATTTTAGTAAGGGTCTACAAGGTCTCACTATCTAGATCAGACTCCTAGTGATCTGCCTGTGTTCAACCTCCCAAGAGCTGGGATTACAGGAAAGCAACACCATACTCAATCTCAATCACCATTTTAGCATTGCCCCAGGGCAGGGCCAGCATGGCAAGCCAGGGGATCAAACCCCAGCCACTGTGTCTGCCTAAATAGGCGCTTAAATCCGCTAAGCTATCTGGCCAGCCCTAGTGGTGTGATTTTGAAAAAATAGAAATACTCTCATTGACAACCTACTATGCAGAGATACTGTATAAGGCAAGGAAGATAAATAGTGAACAACTTTAGGAGTGCTACAGTCTAGTTCAAGACCACTATCTGGGGTCCCAGCTCCTTCATGTGAATAATGAAGTCATTAGGTCCATATTGAACACTGTAAAATAAGTAGAAGTAATTGGACTAAACTTTATGAAGAAATTAAGTGGCAAGACAGAATTGAGCAAAGCAGTGCAGTGAACTGAAAGTAAAACTGTTATCCTGGACATCCCCTTTCCCATGTTTGCAGGCTGAGGTGATGAGGCTAAGTTAGTACTTTATATTTCAAAGACTGAAAAGCCAACTTTTTAAAAATGGGTGAAAGTGGCTTTTCAGCTGTCAACACAATGCTGTATGCATTATGTTCACTTGGTACAGTGAAACTGTAAGTGCTGTCACACAACAGGGGTGACAGACACAGGTCTATCTTGTTAGAAATAGGAAGCATGGTCTAATACTTTATTGGACTATAGAATACCTAAAAGACGGAAGCATGAATTCAATTTCTATAAACTATGTTTTAAAATTTTCTAGGAGTTTTTCTAGTCATCACTTTCATCATTAAGCAAATATTCATTCAGCATTTCCATGGTGCACACATTATCCTGTATATTAGGGAGATAAAGCAGGTATAGTATCCCAGCAGGACAAAGCTGGTAGGCAGTTCAGAGCTCCCGTGGGAGATCCATACTCTAAAGGCTCACTCGCACTAACCTACATCACTCATGTGGGCTCCTAACAGCACATTCAGCTACGAGTATAGTGGACTCACCCAGGATGAGTATAGTGCCCCACAATCCAGTTGCCTCTGACAATTAAGATTAACTGGAATAGGCTGCACAGTGGTATCCAGATAGGATGATTTCAGAGCTTAACTTTCTCTTTGAAACAGTGAACACTTCTGAAGTACACATGTATATTACCATGACCACCAGATAAGGTGAACTAGCAGACAGTGGGCAAATGATACCACTGCACTAAAGTTAGCATAAGACTATATGACCACTTACTTCATGCCTGATTTAAGTCATCTGCACCTTGAATGTTCTCGTTACGGGAAATTAAGCCATAGTGTTCGTTATGAATTTTATTCATAGTCTACAACATAATCAGTACCCTAAGGGAAAGGATTTAGAATTAAAAAAAAAAGAAATCATTCATTAAATTAGAGCTTTTTGACTATGTCAAAGTAAAGATGCAATATATAGAGCTGTTTAGGGAAAAAAAATACATCAGAGAAAAGGCGAAGGACTAGCTAAATTTTGACAAATTTGTATGCTCACCATTCCCTCTCTCAACTCAGAATGTATGTAATCAAAGTCACGTTTATAGGGCTGGGGAGGTAGCTCAGTGGAATAAGTGCTTGCCTGGCAAGCACAAGGTCCTGAGTTTGATCCCTGGTACCACAAAGAAAAAAAATAAGCAAGCAAACAAGAAAGTCATGTTTGTGTGTCACTAAGCTATTTTTTTCTCCTCACATTTTCCTCTGTCTTCACAGCTTAGGTAATCCATCAGAAGTCTCCACCATTATTGAGGGAGAAAATAGTTAAAAGTAAACACTGGCTATAATTTTGCTATTTCCACAGGCAAAAAAAAGTTTCCAAGTATAATGTGCAGTTAGATCTCAAGACAGAGGGACTGTGGGACACACACGCTTCTTAAGCCTAGGCGATGTGTGTTAGGTGACAAGAGACAGAAGGTAAGATAAAGAGGGAAAAGCAGTATCATAAGCCTTACATACAAATGCTTAAGTTCTTTATTGAATCCAGGGTCTTGTATAAATCCAGATCTCTAGACCTTTCCTTCTTCCTTTCTTTCTTTTTAATTTTGAAGTAGGTTCTCACTAAGTTGTCCTACTGGGCCTTACACTTGGGAATCTCCTGCCTCAGCCTTGCAATTATCTGGAATTATAAGTGCAGGCTACTGCATCCAGAAAAAATAACTACTTATTGATCACTAACTGCTACATCCATTGTTATGATTAATTCTTAAAATAGGCTTTTGATCTTTTAAAAAAGTAATTA
>PVKN010044102.1:0-10141 GCA_004027915.1 Capromys pilorides
AGGCTTAAATTAATAGCTTCAGGCATTGCCAGTTCGGCCAATAACCCACTATGATTGTGGAGTATTGGACTATGTATGCAACTGCTTTCTCTTAGTTCAATGATGAAATTTTTTGTATCAATAATGATTAGAAAAATTATCATGTCTGCATCCTGTGCTCTGAATGACTACTCTGAGGACAAGAATAAGCAATATACATGAACACAAAATTTGATATAAACATTCATTGAAATTTTGATTTTATCTATTGAAATAAATGCAAAATATGCTGGTATTTTTGACCCTAATAAACATCATGTGGTTTAACATCGTATTAATTATTTTTTTACAATTTTTTGGCAGTGAGTAAAATCTAGTACTCAAGTCCTACATTATATTTATTTACTGTTTTAACATGAAGTTAAATACACAATTACTCTAGCATTTCTAAATAATATCTATATGGTTAAGCATTTATGAATGTATTGGACTGTTTGCCTGCATTTTTTCTATAGCTTTCTGTATTGACAAAAATTGTTTTCCAGTGGCATTTGGAGTAGTTCTATCCCATTTATCACTTTTGATGTGTTATTTATTTATATTATAGGCAGATACATTTGTCATAATCTGAATCATGCCTTGGGATTAAACTCGTTGATAATTTTTCTTGAGGAATCATTTTTTAGGAGATTGAAATGCATTTAATTTTATTTATATTTTTTCCAAAGAGAATAAAAATAGTACAATTATGAAAAGCACTGTGGAATTCATTAAAGAAAATGACAGGAATTCAACAATGGCTGTTAGGTTGCAAATTGCTGTCTTCAAATTAGTTGTTAACTGGGGGACACCCACTCAGGACCCCCCTCCTGTCCCTCTCTTGGACAGGAGCTTTCTTTCTCTTAATAAATCTATTCTGCTAATTAAAAAAAATTAGTTGTTAAGATTACCAGAATAGACCAATTTGTTGTATGAAAATTGACAGTGTCAGTTACTTTTATCTCACTGCTGAGACAAAATAACCAGACATCCTTGCTGGGTGTGGTGGCGCACACCTGTAATTCCAGCACTTGCGAGGCTGAGGCAGGAGAATTGGTGTGAGTTCGAGACCAACCTGACCTACAAAAGTGAGTTCAAGGCCCACCTGAACTGCATAGCGAGAGCCTTTCTCAAACAAAACAAAACAATAACAATAACAACAATAAAAACCCGGACATTCAGAATTAAAGATGGGAAAGTTAATTAAGCTAACAGTTTTTAGGAGTTGCTGTCCTGAATCAGCCGGTTCCAATGCAAGGTGGGTTGCAGAGGAGTTCATGGCAGGCAGAAGGTAGCATAGCTATTTGCAGCTTCTCCACCTATTGTAATCAATGCTTCCATCACTTAGGGCTTTAAAATAGCACACATAGTCCCTTACTTGTGTCTGAATTTTCAATTTTATACATAGACCATCCATAGAGAATCAATTTTCTTTTTTTTGTTTTTTTTTTTTTCCATTTTTTAACCTTATTTATTTATGTTACGGCTTGCTCAGCCTGCCGTGGGGTTGGGGCTGGTGCAGCATGTGGTGCTGGGGATCAAACCATGGCCCTTGTGGTTGCCTGAGCTTGTCTAATCAGGCACTTTAGAGCACTGAGCTATCTCGCCAGCCCGAGAATCAATTTTCTTGAAAGTAGGATCAGTGAAAAAAACTATCAGAGTTTTAATTATAAAATCTTCCCTTCGTAATCAAGAGACAGGAGCCTATAGAAGGAACACATATAAAGGCATTGGTAGATTTTTACCTTGGTCACCAAACTCATAAACAATGCATCCAGTGTTTTACCACTGAATATTGTTATGTACATTCTTTTTGTAGCATTTACATTTCTCATATATTTGCATACTTTCTAATCTTTTTTTTTTTACAGTTTTACATATGTCGTAGATTAACATATTGTGCAGATCTTCTAAAAACTTTTTATGTAATGGAATCTTTTTTCTACTTGGACTTGTATTGTGGACATGTGTTAATCTCAGAAGTTTTAGTTGCATTGGGGTAAGTGGGGAACCTACACATTGCTTATTTTTTTTTTTTACGTGCTTGCTGTCTCTACTCAGATTACATCTATAATATTTTTATATACTTAGATTTTTTTTTTCAGGACTGGGGTTCGAACCCATGATCTTGCACTTGCCAGGCAGGCACTTGGGCCACTGACCTATCTCCCCAACTTACATCTACAATATTTTTAATATCAGTAACACTGTCCACCTCTCTACCTTTTCCTACTAAGAAGTAGGAGCTGTTTCCTTAAAATCTGCACTTGATCTAGCACCTTACTCTTTCAGAAAAAGGGAAAAGGGACATGATTGCATTACACTTCAGGAAACTTACTTTCATTGTTCATAGGAAATGAACAACCTCTACTGTGTGCATGAGTCGAGGTCAGTCTGCAGGTCGATGAGCACTCTACGTCATAGCCCTCTTGTGTCTTTACCAATATTCAACCGATTACCAGCCCTCTATGAACTACATGAAGCTTTACCATTTGCTGAAGGCAAGTAGTGAGTGAATCTAGCCAAAACCAGCATAAAAACTGTACAACTGAGTGTAGCCTGAACTATCCATTCATAAAACAGATCATTGAGATGGATAGTAGACACAGCATATGCACTCTTTCATATCTTTTCCCTAATTTTTTTTTCATGTATTTGGTAAAAGGTCTACAGGGTGTCACTACACTACACAGATTGGACTCGCTGTGATCCTTTACTTTGCAGCCTCCCAAACACTGAGATAACAGGCGTGCACCACCATGCCCAGTCTCAATCAATATCTCAGTTTGCCCCCCTCACTGGGAGAGGAGCACAGAACATGAGGATCAAATCCCAGTCCCTTTGCCTGACTAAGCAGGTGCTTTAGTCCATTGAGCTATCTGGGTGGCACGTTTTCTCTAACTTTTAACTAGATCACATTTCCCTTCTCTCTTAGACTACCAATCCTGTTATGTGTGTGCCATCTCTAGGCTTCGATTTCTGGATTATTGGGACAATATTCTATAACTTTAACACACTGACAGTTTTAATTTTTCACTGAACCTAACTTCCAGACAATTGATTTACTTCGGATAACTTATCTATATAATTTAAAATTCAATATTAATCAATGGACCAGTGCTACGAATTTAAGGTCCTAAGCAATGAAGGCATTTATTTCAATAGACTGAGGAAGCTAGCAATATCTGGCCTAATAATCCAAGAAGTATTTGTTCAATATCAGAAAAGTATTACCTATTCACCATTTACTTGCCACAGTGGATTCCTTTCAGTCTTTTCAACTTATATCTATCTCTAACCCATTACTACATTCTGTGCTGTCCTAGCTTGAACTTCACTTAGGCTGTTACAGATATTTATTCCCATATACTCTTAAATCTTGCAGAATGTGAAAGTCTTATGTGTTGCCATGGTATTTGTTGCCAGTTATATATTCTAATTGGTCACTAGCACTAATTTGCTTGAAAAATTTGGAATCAATTATTATTGCTGTAGTACTACTTGCTGTAGACTTAAATAGAATATAGTTTGTTTTATTTGCAATTGCAAGTGGAAGAGGAGGGGGTTGTTAGGTATGCAGTACTTTAAGAAGAGAATGTATTTTATAAATATACTTGAACTCTTTTATAAAGATGTGTTATTTTCTTGAAAAGTCCCTTGTCAGTGTCAGTATAAAATCCATAATGTTGATGGCATGAGGTCATGTAGTATCTGGATGGTGATAAACTTGCTGACTTCAGTAATATTCACATATTATTACATTAAGCTGTTTAAAGTGCATTCACTCCCTATAGAGTGATAAATGTAAACATTGTATTGTGACATTATTGTCTTCCTTGCATTACATGATGTATTTTTAAAAGAATTTTTTTGTTCTTCTCTTTGACTTCCCTGGGATCACACTCCTGGAATATTAGAGTCATTGAAAATACTTCTATGAACTCATTGTAGTAAACTTATTGTGACTGACTAGTCACACGTTACAGTTTTCATGGAGAGAGGCTTCCACATGGTACTCTATCTGGAGGTCAGCTGCGACACACTAGCCCTGTTATTTTATTAATTTACCAAAACTATGGCCAGGTTTGCTTTGCTAAACTTTCTTCCTATCATCTAACAGAGATTTTTGATACCTAAAAACAAATTCAATGGATACTTGCTGAGAGACTACAACTGTGCAATATCTATAATAAATAGATAATATAGAAATAAAATAGGTAATATAGTCAGTGTTTCATAGAACTTCTGTGGCATGGATGAAGAACAGACATCAAAATAGAACACTCCATTTAAAAGTTAATACAAAGCTTAAATTAAAAATCTATCAAGACAAATATACTGAAAGCTCTATTTTCAAACCAAAACTATTATATCTGGCTACACAGTATTTAGCTAATATCAAATATAATATTACAATGAAACCCAAGTGTTTTTCTTAGTGCATATTCTCCATTATCCCATTTAGAAGTAGTACAAGTCCACAAAAGAAGAAGCTAAGTTGTCCTAATTCATAAATAGATAATTGAGATGGAGTGGTTTGTTAAAAGAAAACTCAACCTCACTATTTCTACTTCGCGTAGAAATGAGATTTGTAGTCAGTTCAACATGCAATTGACCTTTGTTGAAGAAAGAAGTAGGATATTATTTAGAGTTGGAGGCACAGAGTGCTGTGCTTTTTACTTGTTTAAATGACCCAAGGCATGACCCTTCTCACCACTACTGAAAGTCATTTTCTGCTTTCTCTCCACTCTGGATTAAGTGTGCAGCTTCCTGTGGTCAACACAATGAACCATGTGTGTCTCTGGGCCAGATGCCATCCTGACTGTACTGCATGAGCTACCTTGTATTCTTCTGCTCTTGCTCTCAGAATCCAGGAAACACTTGGTAGTCAAACTCAGGCTTAGCTTGTTGGTGATAAAAGACACATGGTCCAGTCATTTTATTGCTTTTACTGAGAACCTGCAATCCCTAAGAAGGAACACCTTCTCACTACCAGGCAGCATAATTATGAGTATGTGATGTTAGCTGAGATGAGAATACCCTACTCCAGATGTAGTTACTGATGCAAACCATTACAAGATGTGTAAAATGTCATTTATTTCAGCCACTAAGTATTTTTTCAAAGAGAAAAAAATTAAAATGATGTAAAACTTCAAAGCAAGATGATAGAAATTTAATCAAGGTTATTATAGTGCATATTGCTATCTTCAAAGTAGTTGCTCAGATTACGAAATGTAGACATTTTAAATTGATCAAGCAATACAAGCATTAACTAAAGAACTAATAGAAATAAGTACAATGATCTTAGCTATCATTTATGTGTGTGTATGTGTATCTCTTCCTTCTTTTCTCCTTTCCTCAATCCAGTTGCTCTTCCTTGTTGAGCAGATAGTGTAAAAGGAAAAGAATTAACCACTAAGTTTTGAAATGAATGTTATGCAACAAAATTGTATACTTTAGCCAAAAGGAAGGGAAGAAAATCTCAATATTAAGCTTAACACAATGGTCCTAAATTTTTTTTTTACTTTTTTAAAATCCCCATATCAGATGTAATTTGAAATTGGTTGACAACTGGGAAACATAATCCTTGTCAAGGGGCAGAGGAGATAACTCAGGGGCACAAGTGCCTGCCTGGCAAGGGCAAGGTCCTGAGTTTGGTCCCCCATTCCACAAAAAAAAAAAAAAGATAAAATCCTTGTTGATCCACTGATTCACACATTCCCATTGTCTGCGTTTGCAGGCCTATTTTGCTCTCTGTAACCATGACTGTATCACTGTGTTTCATAAAATGGTCCTGGAGCTCCCTTTCCTCTGCTCAATGTATTTCGAAATATTTATACGGTACATTTCAATTTGTGCTGTGTGTATGACTTGACTGCAGTGACAACAGTGTGATAATTACACATGCTTAATTCTAGTTATCTCAACCCTTGCTATACTTGTAATTACTGGGCCACTAAACTATATAGTTTGCTGTTTGCTTTGCCAGCAATCTCCTTACTTACTTCCCTTCTTCCCAGCTCCTATTTTCCTAGGAAGCCCTTTCCTCAACAACATGAAGTAAACATCACAAGCTATGTATACTTGTGCTCATTTTTAGTGGAATAGCTTTGAGGTGTCGGATGATACTATGATAACTTGTAACTAGACAGCCTGGATTTTTTCTCTTTGAAGACGTGGATCACAAGTTGTCATAAAAGAGGTGTGTAACGAGCTTTAGTTAGCTGAACCTATGCACATGACATTCAGATTCTGTTCAATGAACTGAGAAGGTATTATTTATGAGATTTTAAAATTTTAAATTAATTATTTGATCGTCTTCTTTTCAATTAAAATAAATTAAAACGAGTAATAACATGAACTCCAGAAACACATTAAATTTTTAATCTAAATGAAAGAATATTTGGACGACAGTCAAGAAAGAATATCTATGGTGTAGTAATTATCACAAGACATATTTAGTAACTATAGGCATTTAAATGTACCACAGTACACAATATTAAGAAAAACTGCAAATGGAATCCAAAAGTTCATTGTTCTCTGCCTGTTCTTCCTCGACGCTCTCTGTATAATTGTGCTAGATGCTTCTCATTTTGCATTCCTATAGTCCTAGAAATTAACATCTGTCCTTCTTTAATTAGGTTACGCTACATTCTTCACACTAGTGATTTTTAATAATTTTAACCAGTGCACTGTGTTGATTGCATTTTTAGCTCACAAAATTAGATTTTCCTAAAGCCTAATGTACCTACAGTGCATGCTCTTGAAACTAGTTCATTTTATGTGGATTTTGAGAAACATTTTTAAATGGCTAGAATGATATTTAAGTAGAGGTAGGATACACTGAAAAAACCATCATGAGGACAGTTTTGTATGGAATGCTGGCATAAAAAGAAAAAAATAATAAGGAAGTAATGGCAGTGCTAGCCCACTTAATAAAATTGAAAACCAACTGGGAGAAAATGCTATTTTTATCACGTAGGGCACAAACGAAATACCACATTTGAAACCACAAATGCATATTTTTTAAAGTGAAGTTGAATAAGAAAAATAAAATTTCTTAAATTCTTTCATAACCATATATATATATATATATATATATATATATATGTTACATGGATCGCATAATTTTACCTTTTCAGATTTTTCAGTTGTTTTATTTGATATTTTGTTGTTGTTATTTTATTTGTTTATTCTCAACATCCTGCCCAGCGGCTACCTTGGCTCTCTTTGCCCGGATGCCAAAGAGCCAGGCGTTGGCATGGGCCATGTGCAGACTGGCGAATGCCTTGAAGTTCTTTTCTTTTTTCTGTGATGACCCTGGCCTTCTCCTTCCTATGGGCATTACAGGTCCTGTCAGCGGGGTGGCCAATTGGAGTTCTTTAGCAGAGCTGTCTTTCTTTTGGGGGGGGGCCAGTGGCTTCCTAGGAAGAGGAGAGTATGGAGCGGTACTCTTTCAGCCGCTGCACGATGGCCTGCAGGGACTTGGAGGAGTTGCTCCTCCGCCTTGGGTCCACCAAGATGCCAACGGTTCGGGTCAGCTTTTTGTGCCCCAGCAGGGTCGGATCCTGGTGTGTCATGGCACCGTGGGGCAGCGCATGATGGGCCAGATGGGTCTGGACGCAGGGCGCGGGGTAGTGTCATTCACTTTTGCCTGCCTGGCCTTGTGACTGCAGATCTTCAGAGCTGATTGATTGAACCACCAAGCCACGTACCACTGCCAGTCCTTGTGGAAGTGTGGCTTCAGAATCATGTCATTTCAGCTGACTGCCTCTTAGGCCTCAGATCGGCAGAACAGAAAGGAACAATGACAGATTTTTGAGTGACACTGTCCAAAACCACCTAAAAGTAGTCTGTACTTATAACCAAGATATTTTAGTTCAATTAAATTATAGGTACCTTTGAGACACTGAATATATTAACTTAATGCTTTTTCTTCTTTTATAGCTTAAAATGATTAACAGAGCCATTTTCACAAATTGGCAAAGCAATTTATGTTAAATTATGAGTTTGCAGAATATCGATTTTATATTTGTATATGTTATTTTTCCCCAAAGTAACTTTCACAGTAAAGATATAGATTAAAATGATACATTTATTATTTCATCCAAATTAGTAACCACCCACAAGATCTGAGCAAAAGGACACATTAGATTTTTGTCCCAGTAAGATTGGCCTTGTTTTCTGCGACATCAGGAAAACCTTTGATATTGGAGAAAGCTCGCTCAACTGCACAGTCCCCAGATGCACACAGCAATCTAGCCATAGTGGAAAGGAAAGCTAATTTTTAAATATTTTTTATTTTTTTTTACTGTATTTGGTCCAGAGTCTCTCTATGAAGCTGACTCTCAGTGATCCTACTATTTTCCGCCTCCCCAGTGATAGTATTATAGGCATGCGCCTCCACGGCCAGACAGGGAGGCTGTTTTTAAAGGCCAACAGTGATCAATACTTTGAAATATTCAATGGCTTCTTGCATGAAAAGTGACCTCAAAACACAACTATTTGATGGCATGTTTGTCATCAACACCAATGAGCTTTGACATTGTGAAATAATGGATATAAATATTAATGCCAAATTTACAAGGGTATTTGATTCACCTATAAAATATATCACAAATATATACAATTATGGATTCATACATAAACATACATACACAGAAATATATATTCCAGGAGAATATGTATACATGACAATTAAGGGTATTGTTATTTTAAGTGATTATTTCAAGAATCAAAATTCACATAGATTTTATAAAAATATAAGCTGAATGAGTAGCATATCATTTATATTATTAATGTTTCTATTTATTAGAAATTTGTACTTCATGACAAAATAAATGGTAATAAGCAAGTAATCAAATATAGTAAAGTCTAGAGTTTCTTTCATAAGAAGAAGCTCAAGAAGTGGGAAATACAATATGTAGAAATAAAAATTTTAAAAAAGTAAATGTAGCATTACACATAAGAATACACTGATGAAACTCACAAAATCGGGCACTGTTGGTATAAAACAGTAGCACCCTGATTCATCAGATCCCACTTCCTCACATCCCATGGAGTGTCTCACAGGATGCAGACACCAGGCCAGAGCATACCTGCCATTCCAGTACTTAGAGGCTGCTACAATTTGTGTCTGGTTGTCTCCTGAAGCCTGGAGCAGTTATGGGTTAGACTTCTGGAGTTTGTGATCAGTGCTTTGATTGCGGGTTTATGTGTTGCTGGAATTATGGGTGTGAATGCTGCACCTGAACTGGGACAGATAACCTGAGTGCAATACAAGGGAGACAAACTTGTTCTCTGTTGCTGTTGCAGCTGCTACTCTACACTTTTGCTCTTGCTTTTTTGCTGTTTTCTGCCACCATCAACTGCTGCCCTCTGCCATGTACCACTCTGCCTTGGAGCCAGCTGAGCATGGACTGAAACCTCTACAAACTCTTAGCTAAATAAATATTTTCTTCCTTCATTTTGCATGTTGGCTCTCAGATCACAGCAAGGAGAGAAAAATAACCATGACAGAGGCCAAGGAAGTAGAACTGCTAGACGTTTACACCAAACTGAACTATGTAAGGAGATCTTGCCTCAATAGACCCAAAAAGTCCTTACAAAGAAAAAAAAAAGTAAGTACAAAAAAAAAAAATTAAACTCATATATGCAAAAATTATTGATGTCCCATAAAGTAAGGTAGCTAATAGGTCTCTCTTATGTGAACCTAGTTGATAGCTAACAGAAAGGTATAGTGTTATGGTTTGTGTATAGGTGTACCCCCAAAGCCTCATGTAGTCATGGGGTGGCTTCTGGAATTTATAATTGATTATTGGGGAAATGGGTGCTGCACCTCCCCTGGGCAGGTGATTTGCATTTCAATGTAAGGTAGAAAGAAAAGTTAGCTGCTTGAGCTGCTGCTAGCTATCTCCCCCAGCTCTCTCTTGCTCTTAGCTGCCACCCTGGAAGGTTGTTTTCTGCCATGTACCTCTCTGCCTTGGAGCCAGCTGAATATGGACTGAAATTTCCCATAACTGTGTGCTAAATAATCCTTTCTTTCCCTCATTTTGAGTGTCAGGTGTTTGTCCTAGCAATGAGAGAAGAGTAACTAAGACATATAGTTACCTCTTTCACAAGA
>PVKN010044103.1:0-10139 GCA_004027915.1 Capromys pilorides
AAGTATAAAAGGGATATTTACAGTTTTGCATTTAGTATTTTGAAAATAGAAAGTAACAAAATGGCACAATTAAAATATATACTTATAAAAATGCCTTATTTTACATGATACACTTTCAGGATTTCTAATAAGTAGGTTTTAAAAAACAAATCATTTAGCTCAATAGGGGAGTTTACCATTCAGGCAGACCTCTTTTCTTTCTCTCTTGTTTTCTCTTTCTCTTTCTTTCTTTTGGCAAGTTCTTACTGTGCAATCCAGGCTGGCCTTGAACTCACAGCAATCCTCCTATCTCACCTCCCAAGTACTATGATTATGGTTGTGCACCACCATGCCCAGATTGTTGAGGTGGATCTTTTTTTTTTTAAATTTATTTATTTATTTGTTTGCTTGTTTGTTTGTTTCTTTCTTTATTTTATGGCTGGCTCAGCCTGCCCTGGTGGTGGGGCTGGTGCAGCATGTGGTGCCGGGGATTGAACCGCAGTCCCTACAGTTGCCTGAGCTTTCCTAAGCAGGCGCTTTAGACCACTGAACCATCTTGCCGGCCCGTTGAGGTGGATCTTAAGGGAACTTATTTTTTCTTGGTACAGGGAATTAAACTCGACCTTGCACTTGCCAGGCAGGTACTCGTAGCATTGAGCTATCTTCCTGGTCTAGGAGACTTCTTTAAGCAGAATTTTTCTGGTAAATAGAGTCACTTTCTAATTTATTTTTGTCCACTAACAAGGAGGACTTCCCTTTGGGAAAGCATTGAGGTGGAAGACTTGGTTGAACACAGACAGGGTAGCCTGGCTAGTGGGTGATTGGAGGGAAAGCCTCAACTGATTTTTTTTTTCCCAAAGGACCATTTCCTACATAGAATGTTAAAATCAGTCATAAAAAATGAATTGACTCCAAACTTATTGAACTTCATCATTTTCTTACTCATCCACATCTTTTGCCTTAATTTTAAAGGGAAATAAGTCTATGAAGTGTCAGGTGAAGTCTTTAGGATTTCCTCCTTTCCCTTTTCCCCTCTTCCTAACTTCTCAATATTCTCCTCCCTACACATACACACAATCAGGAGACTATAAAAAATAAGAACCATTTGTTTCTGATTTTTTTTTTTTTTCTTTTTCTGTATTCTCAAGCTTTCCCCCTGGGTACAAATATCGAACCCAGGATCTTGCACATATTAAGCAAGTACTCTTCCATTGAGTTACATTCCCAAGCCTCTTTTTTATTTTTCAAAAAATCTTTTGTTTATTTATGTATTTAGTATAGGGTCTCACTAAGCAGCTCGAACTCCTAGTGCCCCTCCTGAATGCAGGGGCCTGAATGGCATGTGATACTGGTAATCAAACCTGAGTCCTTGTGCTTGCCAGGCAGGCACTTGGAACGCTGAGCCATCTCCCTAACCCCTCTTTTTTATATTTTAAATATTTTAAATAGGGTCTAACTTAGTTGTCCAAACTGGCCTTGAATTTTCAATCCTGTGTCAGGATCCTGAGTAGCTGGGATCACAACCAGGTATCATCAGCATGGCTCTAAGGTCCCTTGCAGGTGACAGGTGACTTGTGATAATCACTGATGAGTTGTGATGAAAATGGCAAATTAAATAAATATCAGGGCCCAAGTTGAATCAGTGCTGTTTTATAGTTCATGCTACAGAATGGCAAGCTAGCCTCGCCCTCACCTCTTGTCCCTAACATAGGAAGAACTAACACTGTTGTACATTTCCTCTGTGTTGATTTTGTCTTCCCTGGTTTCGTTGAGGGATAGAAGTGGGCTGGCCTTCAAGGCAGAGAGGGGTAAACACAGTAGCTCTGAGAATCTGTGGTAGCTAATTGGCAGCTGATGGGTAGATGGGAAGGGAAGTGTCTTATCAACCACACCATATGCACTTTCCAGCACAGCCTGGTATCAAGGAAAGAAAGCTAAGAGCAACTCTCCACCATAGCCATCTGTTTGCCTTTCCGTGTTTAGTGAAGGGAGTGGGGGTGGGAAAGACAAAGCACAGCTTATCCATGGACTCCTGGTGACATGGACTCCCTGTACATGAAATGATCTACATGAGAATCATAAGGAAAAATGGAGAAGAGAGAGCTTGAGAAGGATGGAATAAAACACAAGCAGATGAAATTCAAGAAAGCTTTTCTTTTCATTCTTTATTTTCACAGGGAAGATAATCATGCAGACTGTGGGCTCCAGAACTGGAGTCCAGCCTTGGGTTGCAGAGTGACCGTGGTGTGTTGCCAGAGTGTCCCACTAGACAAGTAGAGCAGGATACAGAGAGGTTAAATGTTGACCTTATCACTCAGAGTGGTGCTGTAGAGACTTAGGGAGAGCTATGGCTTCCAGAGAGGCACACATAAGAACTTTAATTCTCTTCGGAAGATTCTTTTGATAAGAAAAATAGGTTAGGTGGGCTTTTGTGATTTGATGGTACAGGAACACATGTATCACCTGAGAGCATTCTGAGCCTCATGAGGGGCTCAGTAACTCTGAAATTACATGTTCAGGAAGTAAGGTCTCATTTTTAAAAATTGCTACTAAAGCATGCGGATGGCAGAGAACAGCCTGGATATTCCAGCCTCTTTCTTGATATAAAAGCAAAGACAGGTTGTAGAACAAGGCTGAGAGTAACCAATGGTCTGAAATGTTTGGAAAGAACAACACCTAATTGGAGAGTCCATCTGTATGAGGAGAACAGGAAGATTCTGCACAGCCTGGAGACATCTGAAACATTTGATTGAGCTGTTTTGCTGGAAAACACTGTGTAAGAGAAGAGTGTCCCAAGCTCTCATTCTTGAAAATGTAAGAACTTCTGTATTTCCTTCCTGCTGTGGTTCTTAAGGTAACTACAATTTGCCTCTTGGATTATCCTTGTCTTTGCCATCTAGAATGATTCGCAGTAGCACCAAACTTGCAAAGGGGCTCTAGAACACTTAGGCCATTTAGAATTATTTTATTGTACCATTACTGATTCTGATCTTATTTTCTGAGTGTCTGTATGCCTGTGGGCACATAACACTCCTGGTGGACATTAAACCCTCTTCTAGAGAAATCTGAAAAACTGAGTTCTGGCAAACATAGCTGAGTCATATTTCTTTGAAATTTTCAGTATTCTTTTTCTTTGTTTGATTTTTTTCCCATTATGAAAGCATTGAAACTTTTTTGATATTTTCTGGGCATAAATCCAGTAATCTCTTAATAACTGTTATTATTTACAGTGAGCATTAGAAGCAAAATGATTAACTGGCTGGCTGAGATCAAAGCCAAGAAATGACCTGCCTTTGCTCTGTTGAGTAGCTTTTTAAGTAGCTAATACGTTTCTCTGTGAGAATTTCAAGTTGGTTTCTTTTAGATTAAAAAATGCACGTCAGTGGAGGATTACAGATCATGGATCACTCTATTAGAGAGCCAAATATTTAAACTTGTAAATTACGAATCTCTCCTTTAAATAAAAAAGCCATCACCCCATTATTTAAATAGCGATGTTCTTGCCTGGAGCCTTCTGTGGCCTGTAGTGGCGGCCTGCAGACACGAGATGGCGCACACTCAATATCACAAGTTGTGATGCCAGGCGGAAGGGAAAAAAGCAGGAAGCTCCAAGGGTGGCACTGTGCTTTATTCAAGAAAGTCCAGAAAACTGTAGCGTAGGACATGTCCTGTCTCTTTTTTTCTTGTTGGTGGAGACCATAAAAGATGTTTCACAAAGCTGTATCAAATGCAATAGAATTGAAGAAATTCTCTTTAGAGACTAACCCACTAACATTTGGATGCTACTGTAAAATATTTGTTTTATGACACATGGGTGTCTGCATCAGCTCTTGCTTTGAGCTTTGGCCAAAAACTATTAAACTTGTTGAGGCCCCTACCTGAGTCACAGGAGGCCAGCTTCTGTAGCTTACAATCGTATTCTTAAGGATATGCTAGATATCTTTCAACATTCAGGATGTTACCTTTTTTTTCTTTCATACTAAATAGTTGAGGCTGCTAAATGAACAGTGTAATAAATATTGTATTATTTAGTCCAGTATGGGAGGGTTTATTGGTTTCTTCAGCAATAATTCTAAATGATTATGGATTTAGTCACAAGAAAACCAGGGACAAAAAATAGACATGACTTTGAGACACTTCCAGGCCCCTTGAAGAGGTCAGACACAAGACATACGTAAGGAAAATTAGTAACAGGTAAGTTCTGTGTCTTCACTGTGTGTACTGATAGAAAAATTGACCATTAAACTTTTTTTTCTGGATAATAGGGATTATGAAAAATGTGACATCCAAGAGTACAAAAAAAGCCACTGTTTGTGTGTTTACCAGCACACCCTCATACTAATTGTTCTTTTTCTTTTTTGCCCAGAGATTATACCCATTTCTCTGTGGCAGTCCCTAACAGTTTATCTGATAATTCCAAATTCTTGGATTAGAAGCCTGCACCGCCATGCCCGGACTCCCATCACCCGCTCAGTGCACCCAGCGGGGAGGCCAGCATGGCATGCAGTGCCAGGGATCGAACCCTTTGTTTTACTTTCTTATGGGTCTTCCTGTTTTACAGCCTCAAGCAGCCTGCCACCCTGCCATATTCAGAGTTGTTGATGAAATGTTCAGGTAAATATTATGTAGATTTTACTAATGGTTGATATAAAAACATTCAACTTCCAAACATGAACTTAAAAACCTAGAATAGCCTCTGGCTACCCCATGGAGAAGTTAAAATTTTTATTTTTATTTCATTGAGATTTTTGTTAAAATTAGCAGTAGAAACTCAAATCAATATTTATTTTAAAACATATGCCTAAGGGTTAAGATGACTGTTTTCTTTAACCTTTGAAAATTCTAATAATAATGCGTAAAAGCAGAGCTGAATTACATTTTTGTCATGAAATAGGCAGGATTTTTCTCAGCTTAAAATAAAGGGTAGCAATATACTCTCTTCACCACATGAGGGCTGACCAATCTTTGTAAAAGAATCTCAGGCTACAGAAGCTCAGAAAAAGAAACAAAAAGCCATTCTTAACAGTTTTTCTGACAAGCAGAGTGAACCATGCATGTTGTCTTACAATGTGTTCATTTTTACTTTGACAACGTGCATTCTTCCGAGGTAGTGTGTTGGATTCTCAGTAGGAAAGAGGCAAGGTGGTCCCCATATACTAGTTTAGGATGTGGCCAGCGGTGCCTGCAGGTGTCAGCCATGGAGTCCTAATACAGATCCTTCAGGTGAGCTTGTCATCTAGGAGTGTTTGAAGCCTCTCGGGAACACGGGGCCTCTGGGGGAGGACCTGCCTCCATCCTGGCCCACCTATCCGCAGCAGGTCTGGGGAAAGAAATTTGTATGGCAAGGAATGACTCACCACTTGGGATATACTTGAAACCAACCCTGAGCCACTTGTAAATGACCACAGCAATAAGAAGGCAGGAATGGTTCTAAGGTAAATCTAGCCAAATTTGAGTTAATTTTTTCTGCTTAAACAAACGTAAAGAAAAGCTAGTTATGTGAAAATGCATGGAAACCAAGCCAGATACACCTGTATTCTCTTCCTCTTTGCTAGTGGGTTTGATTGAGCCATTTTATTCTTGCAGGCTACTCTGTCACTACTGACACAAGCATGTATGCCAATGTCACGTGTCCTGGCCGCTACACACAGAAGCTGTGAAAAGTGTTCAGGCCAGTGTCAGGGCCTCTGCAGTACTTAGTGATTTAAGAACAGAGAGACAAAGCTCTGAGCTTTCTGTACCTTGCAATTTAAAGAGAGTACTTAGAAAAGGGAGTAACAGATTCATTCCTTCTGCCTTAACCTTCACTGCTGAAGGTTAAGGCACAAAAAACAGTTTCATTCTTCCTTTTATTCCAGTTCAAGTTGGTGGATTTTCTGTCATAATCATTCATTGTGTTGTGCTCTGGCTTGGTGTTGTTTAGGTATGCACTCCTGGAAACTGATGGAGCTCCAGAAATACTAGCCGCTACTCAGATGTTTACACGTTGCTTTGTAGAAGCTCTCAAAAAAGAAAACAAGCAGGTTTGTTATATCACATGTATTACTCATTAACCCCAGGGAAAGAGACTATTAAGAGTATTTGGCTAATCACCTGAAAGTAACACTTTATTTTCAGAAATCTCGTTTAATTGGTTGGTTGGTTGGCTTTTGTGGTCCTGGGGGCTGCACTAAGGGCTTTATGCATGCTAGGCACATACTCTCTCTGAGCCATAGCCTTAGCCCTATGTTTAAAAATTTTCACAGACTGCTTTACTCAGAAAGCTTCCAAATAAATACCTAGCAAAGCTCATTTTAATTGAAAATGAGTGAGGGTCTTTCCTATCTGCCATGGACCCAGTGCTTAGAAGCGTCCATCCACTGCTGTGTCTGAGTTCTTTGTACCAATATGTGGAGCTGTTCTCCCGGCCATATGTTACACATTTGGCTCTTCTGGCTCTACCTGTGTATCAGCCAGCAAGCGACATCCTGTCGTCTAACTGGGATGGGCACAAAGCAGTCGTGACCCTTCTTTGTGGTTAGTATCTTCATTCCCATCAGAGGCCCAACCTGAATGGATTGAGGGGAGAGAAGGAAGATAGGTAAGCAAGGACAGGGAAATATCTGATGACAAGCAAATAATAGAAGGACCAGGCAATGTGGTACATGCCACCAGTGAAGTAGATATGTTAGTCACTTTCTTGTTGCTGGGACAAACTATGTAACACCCACAACTTTAAAGAAAGAGAGTTTTATTTTGGCTCATGGTTTCAGTCCAGGGAACACTGACTTTGAGGCAGGACCAGGGTGGCAGTGGGGCATGGCAGAAGACAAGGTGCTTCATCCTGTGAGGGCCAGGATGCAAACTGAAACAGGAGAAGCCAGGGACAACAAGGTACTTTTCTAGACCATTCTCCCAGCAGCCCATCTCCTACTAGGCCCTCCCTCCTAACAGCCCTTCAGTTAAGAACTCATCCATCAATAAACTCAATGGACGAAGGACCCCTGTGATCCAGTCACCTTCTGCACAGATTGAGTGACATTTTAGATCTAAAGCACAACAGCAGAGGACACTGGGGCCCTCTCAGTAGATGCTGGGCAATAGGCACCCAAGGCTATTTGCTAAGTGACTTGTGCGAAACAGGAACTTCTCTACCAGAGAGCTTTCACCTTTGGGCATTGTACTTGGCCTTTGTGTCTCAGGATCAGAGGCAGTACTTGGGTAGCAGTTTGCCTTCCCAGTGGCCCTGGGCGCATGTCTTCCCATTCTTTCCGGGCAGAATGGCATGCTCACTTACTATGCCCACTGCAGATTGATCTATGAGGGCAGAGCTAGGGTGTGTGGCCCTATTGAAAGCTTCCCCCCCCCCCCCCCCCCCCACACACACACTAAGCTAAAGAAACTGCTCAGGTTTTAGCAGATGTTTCTGCTTCCTAAGGAAACAAAAGGCTACCCTCACCTTTGTCTCAAAATAAGAGTGTTATGGGGTATCTAGATGTCCCCCAATGCCTCATGTGGCCATAGTTGAAACTTTTCAGATGTCGCTGAATCTAGAATGTTTGATGCTGGGATTAAGCATGTGATATCAGCGCTGGCACTGACTCATTGTGATGTTAAGATGAAGGGTGCTACCTGCCCTAAGGGAAGAAGACAGGGAAGAAGAGTCAGGAAAAGGCTTGCAGTTGTCACTGTTGGTCGCTTGCTGCTTGCTGCTTTGGCTACCTCTTCGCCATAAACTGTTTTTTCTCCTTGTGATGCCTCTCTGCCATGCCACCCTGCAGCCAATTATGGACTGAAACCTCTACAAGTTATAAGCCAAAATAAAGCTTTCCTCCATTAGATGCTGGGTATTTTTGTCACAACAACAAGAAAAATAAGACTGAGAACAATGACATGTTCCCTTTGCAGAGGCTTTCGTATATACCCACATTCCCTTCTTCTGGGCCCACTACAGCTTGCCTGTGTTTCCCATTGATGGTTGGGCTGCTTCACAAGCCCTGCCTCCCGGGGAACCCACCTGTAGACTGCTCATAGCCCTGAAGCCCAAAGTCCTGTCACACTTGGTCCAGGCTTGACTCTTTTTTGCTTTCTGAGCTTTAATCATTAAAACTATGTTTTGCTTGTTTCTGTGCTTTTGAAAATAGAGGGACACAGATATATGCTCTTTCGAGACTTGCTTTTTCTACTGGGTGTGTTACAAAGATTGCTGGGCTGTCTGGTCTAGTGGACCATCATGCGGAATCTCCAAATGGATCTGGGTGGAGGCCTTTGGGCTATCTCAGGATTTTGTGTACTATTACCAGCATCATCACTCTCGACAGTCTGGGAGATTCTAGAGCAGGAGGGCCTGCCAGATGGGTCCTGAAAGTGGGGTACCTGTGTTTAATCCCAGCAGCAGTTTAGGAGAGGCAACAATCCACAATCTTTCCTGTGGTCAGAAATGCTGCCTCACTACTACTTGTTTCCTTTTGCCCTTTCCTCTCATCCATGCATCACTGTGCCCTTGGGACAGTGGGAAAGAGGTGTGGGTGGCAAAGAAGCCACTTCCTGTGGGCCTGGAAAATTCCTTGGGATAAGCAGCCAGTTAAGTCAGGCTCAAGTCCCAGCAGTGGCAGAATCAAACCATAGACTAGACTTGATCTTCCACAGATAAAAATTGTGAACGGAGGGCAGAATATTTTCTGAAATCTTTGGAATGGACTAGAAGGGCCCTGAGATTGCATGCAGACACAGGAGAGGCTTCATGCCATGAAAGGGGCAGGGCTGCAGCAAGCTCCTGTTTCTCCCTGCTGCACATGCGCAGTGGGGGTGGTGGCTCGATCCCATTGACCTTAGGGGAAAGACAGCTGCGGGCTGCCAGAGAGAAGAAGAAACAGATGGGACAAAAGAAAGCTGCATGAAAAGATGAACCTAAATTCAGACATAGCAAAAAATACATTAATTACAAAAAGTAAATGGAAATTAATCAGATATTCTATTTAAAAAAAAAAGGCAGAGATATCAGATGGAAATTTTTTTTAAAAAGACCAACTATACGTTTTCCAAAGGCCTGTTCTAATGATAACAGTATAGATAAATAGAAGGAAGGAAAGAGATATAAACAGTAAATCATAAAGTAATCATATAAATAGTAATTATAGGAAAACTGAACAATGTTCTCATCTATTAACAGCAAAGGAATCCAACTTTTGGTGAGCTTACCAGAGAGAAAGAGGGATATTTCCTAATATCAGAACGGTCCATTCATTAAGAGCAGTTATAAATGAGCATATGCCTAATAAGAGTTTCAAAATACATGAAACAAAAGCTAACTAGAGTAAAGGAAGAAACAGAGTCATAGTCACACATAAAATAGGAATATCACAGAAGATGCATGTATGTTTTCTCACTAAAACTTGCAAAGCATTGCTGAGTGAACCTAAAGCCAACTTTCAGGAAACCAAAACTGGCTCATGAACTGTTAAGATGCCTGTTTTCCTCCAAATGGACCAGCTGATTCAGTGCAATTCTACTTGGTCCTAGCAGGCATTCAGAAGCGGAAATTGAAAGCTGGTTGTGGTGGTGCATACCTGTAATGCCACACTCTGAGAAGCTGGAGCAAGAAGTTCACAAGTCCAAACCCAGCCTGGGCAACTTAGCAAGATACTGTCTCAGAATAAAAAAGGGCTAGAGATGTAGTTCAGGTCAGAGACCCTGGGTTCAACCCTTAGTACTTCACCTCTCAGAAAAAAAATTGAGAAGCAGGTTCTGAAATATACATGGAGTCACTGTTGATGGGAGTGCAGACTGATATAGCCACTGTGGAAGTAAGTATGGTAAGTTCTCAGAAAACTAGGACTTGAGGTCTCATTCAACCTAGATATTCTCCTTCTGGGTATCTTCCCCAAAGAATTAAAAATATCATACCACAGCAATGTATGTGCACCCATATTTATAGCAGCACAACTTGCAATAGGTAAATCTTGGAAACAGTCCAGATATCCATCAACTGAGGAATGGATAAAAAAAGATGGCTTTTTATACAATGAAGTATTACTCGTCCATAAAATGATTTGAGACATTTATAGGTAAATGGATGTGAGTAGAGACCATACTCATAAGTGAAATAAATCAGACTCACATGTGTGAACATCATATTGTCTCCCCGGTGTGAGAAACTGAAAAATTAAATATGGACCAAA
>PVKN010044104.1:0-10141 GCA_004027915.1 Capromys pilorides
TGCAAAGATTCGTGCTAGCTTTCTTAAGTGAAAGTGCAAGTTAGACTGTCATGTTGCATATGCTCAAGTGTTAACTGAGGATTTTTATCTTTTATATACTACTTACATGCTACCTGCACTTATGATTCAAAGGAAGTCTTTGTGCTGAGATATTTTTAAAAACTAGTGCTATTTTGAAGAGTTAATTATGTTTGCTAACATGGCTGGTTTGCGAAATATAGGCACATTAGGTGTGTTTTCCCAATTTTCTAAATAATAGACTAATGTTAAACCAGGAGGGGAAGTGCATGTGTGTGTGTGTGTGTGTGTGTGTGTGTGTGTGTGTACATGTGCATGCACAAGTTTGTGAATGTATGTGCACATGAGTCTCAGTTACTTTTCTCTTGTTGCTGGGACAAGATACCCAACACCCAAAATGAAGGCAGGTAAGGTTTATTTAGGTCAAAGTTTGTGGAGGTTTCAGTCCATTCTCAGCTGGCTCTAAGGCAGCCTGGCACATGACGGAGGGCAGCAGCTCATGGTGGTGGAAAACAGCAAAACAGCAACAGCAAAAGGGAGGAGTAGCAGCAACAATGGCAACAGAGAGCAAGTCTGTCTCCCTTATGCTACATTCAGGCCATTTGTCTTAGGCGGTTGCAACTCTCACACCCATAATCCCAGCAGCCCTCACACTCATAATCCCGGCACTGGATCATGAATTGTTATGGTTTGTGTCTAGTTGTTCCCCCAAAGCTCATGCAGTTATGGGCACTGCTTCTGGAGTTCGTGACTGACTGCTATGGGTGTGGATGCTGCACCTACCCTGGGAGTGGGAACTTGCATCACAGTGTAAAGGGGGATGAGAAGCTGGCTGGCTGCCTGAGCTGCTGCCACTCCTTTTGCTCTCTTGCTTTTGGCTGCTGCCATGAACGATGCCCTCTGCCATGTGCTGCTCTGCCTTGGAGCCGGTACATTATGGACTGAAACTTCCACAGACTGTGAGCTAAGTAAACCTTTCCTCCTTTCATTTTGGCTGTTGGGTGTTTGTCTCATCAATGAGAGAAGAGTAACTGAGACATGAATTAATCACAAACTCCAGAAGTCTGGCCCATAACTATATGAGGCTTTGAGGGGACACCTAGATACATACAAACCATAACAACCTTTATGCATGTGTGAATATGTATGTGTATATATATATATATATATATATATATATATATATATATAATATGTTTTATCAGTGAAAAACTATGCAGGCCCAGAAAGAAAAGCAAGAAGTCTTTTGGGACATCTGGGCTTTAAATTCCCTGTCTTTTGCACATGACCAGTCTGTAATCAAATTCCAGTTAGAATACCAGTTTGCTGTCCTCTGTGTGTACATGTGTTATCTATAATCAAGTTTTAGCAGTTATAGAAAATAATTTATTGCAATAGCAATGATTTAGTTGATTTTACCTTTCTTTTTTTTTGGCCAGCTCAGCCTACCCTGAGGGCAGGGCTGGTGGAGCATGTGGTGCCAGGGATCGAACTGCGATCCCCTGAACCTGCCTAACTTTGCCTAAGCAGGTGCTTTAGACTGTTGAGCTATCCCGCTGGCCCCTGGTTTGATTATAGAGAAGCTTAATTTTGGTTTTATTTTGGAGGGTGTACATTTACAGAAATTATAGATTATGCTATTCTGTTGGCTGGGATTTGAGGAGTTTTATCAGAACATTGATTGGTTCACAAGTCGGCAGATTAGTTTGGCATGTCAACACAGTATGTGAACAACGTACAAACAGTGTCAGTTGCTAGGAGCAGAGCCAGCAAGAGTTCTGTGCTAGGAAGAACTTCAAGGTGACTGTGTTTCGTCAGCGTATGCACTTTCTAAAGAAGTGAGAGGAGGGCATGTTTTATTTAATCTGGATTTTGGTACCTTTATGTTAACTAGGTATTTTCAAGCCCAAGTAATGTTGTCACCAGCTTTTTAAGGCTGTCCTGTGTTCCTGCAGCCTTACGTGCTTTGCCCTTCAGTTTGAGTGGTTTTAATGTGAACCCATTCAGTTTCTGTCCTGCTCTTTCTGCTCCAAGACAGAAGCAGAGCTCTTCCACAAGAAGGTCAGAGCAGGACTCAAGAGCTAAAGTATGCAAACAGGCCTTCTAATGGTTTTTATAAGTGCTCTGAATGACACTGGAAAATATCCTCTTTAATTATTTGTTCTCATATCTAGTTGTGCTCCTGTCATGATTATTATAGAGCCCAGTTTAGCATCCATGTGTACTGATAAAACCAGGAAAAAGAAATTCAGATTTGCTACTAGAAAAAACTTCCTTTAATGTTAGGACTATGGGAATACCAAGAAGATAAAAAAAAAAATCTCACCTTGGAAACATGTAAAGAAATCCTTTCTAGTGATCTTTGTGGACATTTTAAAAAAATGTATTTAGTTGTTGTAAGGTCTTACTACACAGCTTGGACTCACGGTGATCCTCCTGCTTTCAGCCTCCCTAGCTCTGGGATTACAGGTGTGTACCCCCACACCTGCTCTCGGTGGCTGGCTCAGCCTGCCCTAGAGGCGGGACTGGTGTAGCATGTGGTGCTGGGGATCTGACTATGCTGCCTGTGCTTGCCTAGGCCTGGGTAAGCAGGTGCTTTAGTCTGCCGAGCTATCTCGCTGGCTCTTAGTGGGCAGTTTGACTGTCTCGTTTTTAGAGCAAAGGAAAGTGTGTGAAAGGACTTGTAGTGACCATTTTGATGATTGTAGTTCTTTGAATATCAACAAGTGGGAAAGGCCCTGTGTCTGCTGTGAGAATCATGCTCGTCATGGAATCTTATGTGTAGGAGTTCCCTATGATAAGAGAAATAGCTGGGCATTGACACCCTTGAGCAATCTAATAACAGCAGAGAAACCTCTTTCCCCTATAAAGAAGAGAAGACGTATTTGGATGGTTCTGTTACAAAATAATTCTTAATTATGACTTATAGTCTACTTCAGTAATTCTTTCCCTTGCTGTAGGTCCATTTCTGGTGCCTGAGGCACTGTCTAGTGATGTGGCTCTTTTCTGAGCGTAATCTCTAAAGCTCTGAGAACAGCTTTATTCTCTCCCATTAAGGATGACTTTTTCCACATATCCCCTAGTATAACAGTGTGTCTTCTGATGTGGATCTGGGAACTGTTTCTCCCAGAGAAATGGTTTCGTTTAACATCAGAGCCTCTAATGAAGCACAGTGTCCCACAGACTCTGCCTGATGTCAAGGAAGGGTTGGTGACCACTTCTCTGCTGGGGACATGGTCTTGAGGTCTCACGTTGTCTTTGCTTCTTTTGGACAGCTACATTGCCATGTTGACCCATCTTGAGATCATTGCGTTTGCAGTCTCTGGGTTCGTTCCCCACCAGTGGTGTTCATCTGGTCTTCTTCCATCCTTTGTCTTGCTGCCGAGCTTTCTTAGCTTAAGTACAGTGCTACCATTGATAGTGAGGAAAGTTCTCCTTGTTAGTGTTGGCACTGTAGAGTTCCTTTTGAGCCTCGATTCTCCATAACTGACCCTCCCAACCTTGGCCTTGCTATTGGTGAATGTGGTAAGTACATCTATGCCCGCATAGATGCCATTAGTAAGCATGTAGGAAAGGACAGAGCCCTGCTTGTTTTCTTTGGAGGAAGCCTTTTCATTCTTAAGACAATTATTTCTTTGTTTTATACTGATGTAGTGAGGAAACAATCAGTCTAGTAGCTGATTAAATCAAGGGTCACAACTGGTGGCTTCCATCTGTGGCGCCTCTATAGATCATGGATAAACCCAGTCTTGCAAGTTGGAAAATTCTGTTTCTTTCAAGTCAGGTGTAATGTGTAAATCTTTCCTTGGAAACTGCTTGTGACATAGGTTTTACATGATGGAATGTTGGAATTATAGAGAACAGTAAGAAAACAATCTAAGAAAGCGCTCTTTGAAGTTGACCCTGTGAAGATGAGTCGCAAGGCTCACACTCAGAAAGCCTGGGAATGTCTTCAGCCACAAAGAACAAGCATAGTGCTTGCTACTGAGTACACAGTACTGGGTGTGCTGGCGAAGAGGGTTCCTTCCACGAGATCCCGCTCAGGGCACCTGACGAGGGTGCTGCCAGGCACCCGTGGGTTCAGTGTGTCCTTCAGTCATGCTGCTTTCCGTGGCTGCTGCTTCCACCCTTTATCCTGTGTTCAGAGGAGCACATTGGATGCAGGGTAGGTGACCACTAAGGTATGTGGTCATGTGTGGAACCAGGTGTCCAAATGGGTGTCATAGCTGTTCAAGGTGATGGAGAGTAAAGATGAGCAGAAGACTGGGAGATAGTGACCTCTCTGGATGTTGGCAAGGCTGCTGCGACGTAGAGAGGTGGGCTCCAGTCATAGGCAGGAGAGGTATTATTGGCTTCCAGGGATTTGAAGGTGGTGAGGATTGTCAGTGTGAGCAGGCAAGTCTCTGTGAGGACCATGCATTGAGAGGGCAACGGGCTGCCTGACTCAGCCTCCCAACAAGCGGCAAGCACTCTGATGAATTCTCTAGTCAGGCTTGCCTCACTTTCCCTATTTGTCTGGTGGAGAATGTGACAGACACCTACCTCAAAGGTCTGTTGCGGACCTGTTCATGAGATTATCCTAAAAGTTAACTTCCTATTTAGAACCTTTTGCCTTTCTTTTTTAATCTTTATGTTGAGTCATTAATCAGGTGGTTCAAAACCAATATCATACATATCTTTGGATTGTTATTATTGATTGCAATGATGAGGTGTTTAGGTTTAAAAATATCCTTTAATCTCTTATTCAGATATGTGGAAAGGTTTTGATGTACTCTCTGGCAAGATGAATCCATGTCTAGTGCCTGTGTGCTCTGCACAATTTCATGTGTTTGGGTTTCAGTGGGATGGCTATAATTGCTGTAATTATTGGGAACATATTTATGTTGACCCAGAGGAGTTCTGTGTGCTTTCTTTTTGTGCTCAAAGGGCTGGAACTGTGTAGTTTGAAAGAAGGTAAGCCAGCTGAAAGTAGAGATTTTAGTCTGTACCTATCCTTTTGGGAATGAGATGACTTAAGGGATTATATAATGTAAAGATTTCTTCGGTTAGACAGTTTTTTAAATATTTATTTATTTATTTATTTATTTATTTATTTGATACAGGGTCTCACTATGCAGTTTGGACTTGCAGTGATCCTCCTGTCTCAGCCTCCTCAGTACTGGGATTATAGGCTGCGACACCACACCTGGGTTTGGTGGCTCGCTCAGCATGGGGCCAGCTTTGCATGCAGTGGCAGGGATCAAACCTGAGTCCTTGTGCTGCCAGACAGGCACTTAGACTGCTGAGCTATCTCTCCCGCCCCTAGACAGATCTTTAAAAAATCACATCGTCATATACTGTGAACACATGCTTTTGCTTGGCAATCAAATTCTGTTTTCAGAATGAAGGGTCTTGTGTAATATCTAGTGATCATTTGGCTTTAAATAAATAACTGGGGGCTGGGGAGATCTCTCAGGGATGTAAGTGCTTGCCTGGCAAGTGTAGGGTCCTGAGTTTGACCCCCCATGCCCCCTCCCCAAAAAAAAGAAGAAAAGAAGTAATTGGGATTCTATAGCATAGTCACGAGTTTATTTGACAGATGACTGTGTTGGAATATACTTCAAGAGGAAATCATTAGTTGCCATTCCCATGAGGTCAGCAAACTGCCATTTGAATTGTTTGTAAAAGGCTAGGATGGTTATGGGATGAGTTTTGGCTTTCTTTCTGGTAGGCAGCTTATAAAGTCATAAAGCTCTGGAAAAGTTTTCTGTCCATTAGTAGTGCTGGACTTTGGGTCATTTCAAGAGGCCCAGGGTAAACAGCTGTAATTTACAGTGCCAGAAATACCCCTTATCCTGAGGAATGGCGGTTTCCCTTTATGGTACGAACAGCTTATTGATGATGTTTTCTCCCCATAGAGGCCTGGCTTTTGGCACTGTTTGGAGTGAAGTTGTGGAGAACGAGAGGTGTGCTGGGAGGGAGGGAGAGCGAGCTGGTCCCTTGGCCCCACTTCCAACTCGTAGGTCTCTTTTGTAGAAGACTTGCTCGCTTCCTGATGTAGCCTCGTTTCTGTCCCTCCCACTCGCCTCATCCTATTTCTCTTTCTTTCTAAATGACTTAGAAATCTTGCAGCTCAGATCTCCGCCTCTAAGCCCTACCTCTGAACCGTCTCCTCACCTGGCACAACCTAACACACCTCCTGGGCATGGAGCATCATTCTATTTTTTCAAAAAGACTATTTTAAAGGTGGTTTCAGGGGCCGGCGAGATGGTTCAGTGGTCTAAAGCGCCTGCTTAGGAGGGCTCAGGCAACTGCGGGGACTGCAGTTCGATCCCCGGCACCACATGCTGCGCCAGCGCCACCACCAGGGCAGGCTGAGCCAGCCACAAAATGAATAAATAAAGAAACAAACACAACAAGCAAACAAATAAATAAATAAATAAAAATTTTTTTTTAAAAAAAAAGGTGGTTTCAGTTTCACAGCAAAACTGAACAGAAAGTACAGAGATTTTTCCATATTCTCCCCACCCCCAAGATGTGTGGCCTCACTCATTTTTATCACTTTCCCCCAGCATGGCTCATGTGTTACTCTGAGGAACCTCCAGGGATCCACGGTTACCGCCCGGAGTCCACAGTTTGCATTCGGATTCGCTCTCAGCGTTGTACACTTTCAGGGTTTGGCCGAAGCGTAGCAGCAATGGCTACGTTACCGCGCTGCTGCCCTGCGCATCCTCCGTACTGGGTTCAGGTTCCTCTGCCACTTGCTGGCCCCTCAACGCCACTGAGCTTTTCAACATCTCCTTAGTTTTTCCTTTTTCAAATTACCATATTTCCATTGTTAAATTTTTCTCGTTTTGAAATTCTGTACTATATGTACTCTTGCTTGTTACTGTTTTTCTACCTTTGTTTCTGCTATTTTTACTCTTTAAAATAAAATTAAATCTGATAAAAAAATAAAATATAAACCATAAAAAAAATACCCTAGTTCGTGGCTTGTGCCTACCCTCATGCAGCCATGGGGTAGCCTTCTAGTGGTGGTCATCAGGCCACGATCCAGGGCTGGGACCGGGGATGGGAGCGCAGCCCTCGCCCTGGGGCCGGTGGCCTGGATGCAGTGTAAGGAAGGGCCGGAGGTTGGCTTGCCGTTGCTGCCTCTGTTGCCGCGGCTCTTCCCTTTGTGCTCGTGCTGTTTTACTGTTTTCCGCTGCTGTGAACTGCCGCCCTCTGTCGTGTGCCGCTCTGTCTTGGAGCCAGCTGAGTATGGACTGAAATCTCCACTGACTGAGCTAAATAAATCTTTCCTTCCTGAGTTTTGGGCATCAGGTATTTTGTCCAGCAATGAGAGAAAAGTAGCTGAGGCACCATATAATTGCAGTCTTAGGGTCCCCATCATGGCCACTTTTACCCTTGTGGGTTTCAAAGCAACTTTAGTTCATAAACTCATAGATGCTACACTATATTTCACTTTGAGGTTCTACATGAGGAATTGAGAAATTTCGTAGTCAATCTTTTTTTTTTTTTTAAATTCTAATCTTTTTTAAAAAACGTGTTTAGTGCAGAATCTACAAGGTCTCACTACTTCCTATTTTCAGCCTCCCAAGAGCTGGGATTACAGGCACATGCCACCATGCCCAGTCTCAATGGCTGTGTCAGTGCACCCTAGGGACAGGGCCTGCACAGCAGATCAGGGACATATTCAATCTCAAAACATCCTTAGAGTGCCTTGATAGGGGCAATATTTCCAAGAATGTCTATACAGTGGGGGCTCTGGCAGCATTAAAAGGCCTATGAGGGACTGGCGAGATGGCTCAGTGGTCTAAAGTGCCTGCTTAGGCAAGCTTAGGCAGCCACAGGGACCGCAGTTCAATCCCTGGCACCACATGCTGTGCCAGCCCCACCCCCAGGGCAGGCTGAGCTGGCCATAAGAAAAAATGCCTACGAGAGGGCATCTGCCTTAGTGAGGTATGTAAGTAATATTAGATTATATATAGATATCCACTGATCATAGTTGGCCTTAGAAAAAACAACTTTATTGGCCATAGCAATTTGTGTCAGGGTTCGAAGCTGCTCCAAGCTATTTCCATGTTTGACTGGAGATGCCCTGGAACTGCTACTCCCTCACTGGGTGTTGCAAGTTGTTGATAGATAGAGGAAAGCCAGAGAGGGGTTAGCGGTTCTATCTGTTCATCCATCCTCTTGCTTGTATTTCTTTGAGAAAGAGCAGGCAGGGCCCGGAGTTCCAGGCCAGCCCTCGTGTGAGGGGCCGGAACAACCGCACACTCGCTTTCAGTAGCAAGTGCCGCTTTCTGCTTCCCTGGCTTCTGTCACCTCCCTGGCCTGGGCTTGCAGAAGCTGCTGCAGTTGGTGAGAAGCAGCGCCGAGCACAGAGAAGGTCTTCTGGGAAATGAGCGCATTAGCCTTTTGTCTGCAGAGACAAACTTTGCACCAGGAGCCTCTGTGATGTGACGGAAAATATTCGGAGAGTCCCAGTCGTTCTGTCCCTGGACTGACGCGTGGAGTGCTCCAGCTTCAGCCCTGCCTCATGGCAGGGTGGTCTCGCAGAAGAGCCAGAGTGGTCCTTTGAAAGAAAATCTAGAGCTTCTTGTTACTCTGCCCCAAGTGAGGCAGTGACTTTCCACTGACCCCCAACCAGTTCCAGGGTCTGTGCTTCTCTCTCACCTTGCCTCCTACCCCGCCCTTCCACTGCGCCAGCCTCCGGGTTCTTTGCTGTTTGCGAACACACCAGATACAGGCTGCCCCAGGGCCTTTGCACCTGCCAGCTTTGCTGCCGGAAATACCCTCTTCCGTCCACACCGCCCCGTCCCATGTGACTCACATTTCTCTACAGAGGCCGTCTCATTTCCCTGGGAGCCCGTCTGACGATCTGTCTTCTTACCCAGCCTTACTTTTACCAGTTCTTATGCACAGCTCGAGTATCAGATGCTTCATTATTTGCTCCCTGTCGTTGGCTCCCTACTTATGTAGGTTTATGTGGGCGGCTAAGTCCTTCTAATGGTAGCTCCCCGTCCGTCTCAGTCTGTGTCTGCGGAGCCAGTAGGTCCCTGAGGCTCAGGTCTGGTTCTGGCCGTGGGGGCAACCTTGGGCCAAGGCCTGACCGGGCTGCCTCTCTGGGGCTCCTGCACCTCAGACCCTCCCTTGCCCTTGCCTTACGGGCATTTTCAGCACTATGGAAGTGGAAGATAGAATGCGTTGGTTTTAATTTTTGCTTAGAATAGGAGCAGTTTTATTTGTGTACATTAATCATGGAGAACGCCTAGCTCCGTGGTGACTTTGCATCTGTGCCGTGCCACACGTAGCTTGTGTCCTCCCTGCCCCTCCTCCCTTGCTCCCTCCTCATTGCCTTCCTCCGGCCTAAAGTCCACTGGAGAGTAGCACCCTTAACAAGATCAATCACCTGTCAGACCCGGGGGCCTTCATTCTCTGTGTTCATGGCTGCCACTGTGGCTCTGGACTTTGTGCTGAACTGGGAAGAGGGCGTGGGTCCCAGCTGGCTGTGACCAGGTGGCTGCTCCGTGAGGCCAGTGGTGAGCATCTCTGGATCTTGGTCCTGTTTCTGAGAGCCCCACTCAGTTGACCCAAGGAGGAGGGAGAGAGGGAGGGAGAGAGGAGGAGAGGGGTGGAGCGGGGAGAGTAGTGAATGGGGTAAGGGCCGAGGTGAGCGCCTGCCTTCCAGAGCCTAAGCAAGGACAGAGTAAGAAAGAGCCTGCAGGCGTGACCTCCCCTACTCTCCGCAGGTCGCACAGGATGTGAAAAGACAGACTTGTCCGAGGTGGGCTTGGGGTGCGCTTGCTGTGAGCTCTGCAGGAGCACCCCACTCGTCCCTAAGAGCCACAGTTACCCCAAGCTCTTGATTTGGAGCAGATGAAGCCATCTTTGTCACCACCCAAGGCTGGGCCCTGCTGGCCCCTCTGTCCCTTGTCCGCAGAAGTGTTGGCAGACGGCAGCTCGGGTGGGGGTGACTGCCCTCACCCCGTGCTGCTGAGCAGCTTAGCCTCCCGGTGCTTTGCCCTTCCTGTTTCAGTTCCCTGCTGCTTTGTCTCTGTGGCTCTTTCTCCCTTTGATGCTGGCGCCCTCCTCCGCAGCCCGCTGCTACTGCTCTCTGTCTTTACCCCTGCACCAGCCC
>PVKN010044105.1:0-10236 GCA_004027915.1 Capromys pilorides
GTCAGTCTCCCAGGGGATCCCTTTCTTTCTCTGCCATCCTCAGACGCACTTTTTCTGTTTCTACACAGAGAATAGTTACAGCGAGCGAGGACAGCACTAGGTTCATGGCACACACCACACTGGATCTTACAAGCTGTCATAAAGACTCAGCCTTTCTTAGAGGGAGATAAAAGCTTCCACAGGTCTCAGGCAGAGATGCAACACTGACTTAGGATCTGACTGGAGTCTCTGCCTACTGCACAAGGAAGAGATTATCAAGGGTTAGGACAGAAACCAAGAGACCCAGGAGGAGGTGACCACCGCTGTCCAGGCGGGGTGATGGTTGCTGACACAGGAGGCCAAGCTTGAGATGTTAGTCTGGGTACTTCTGAAGATTCCCATCCACCTGATCTGTCTGTCCGTGAACCATCTCAGAAAACTCTTGGAAGGGGTACCATGGGCATTGGATACCCCAAAACTCAGTCAGATCACAAAACAGTTTGAAGTTTGTCCCTCTCCTCTTCAAGATGAGGATGTCAGCCTGTCACCCAGAATACAATGAGGCCATTAGCTTCCTGCTGTAATCTGATCTCTCCCATCCTATTAAGCAATTTGGAGTCCTTTCTAGAGAAGATTTTGTTATTTCCCCAAATCTCTGGCTGCTTCATTTAGACCTGGTGCTTAGGAAGAATGCAATTAACACATGCCAAACCTGGTTTCCCCTGAAATCCAATCAATTGTAACTCGTTTTCAAATCACGCTGCTTTCTCTAATTGTGAGCCGTGGCCTCCACTGAATAGTGATTTAAGTCAATTATTGCATCGCCTGTATGAAAATTGTGCTATTTATGTTGGCGGCTCCCACATTACTGATGAGCTTCCTCCAGCTAATGGAATAATGAAAACACAAAACAGATTTACCTTTCTTAATAAGAGAAAGAGATAATGAAGGCAAATTAAAATAGTAGCTCAGATCTGTGCGGAGAACGAGTAATGCAGTTTCCCCTTTTAAATGAACACTGAAATTCTCAAATGCTGACGGCAGGAGGGGAGAGAAACTCGAAATCCTACTAGACACAAGGGTGACACTTCAGGTTGAATTTGAAGACTTGCCACAGTTGGCTGGGGGACTCTGCCAGGAGCCGACCCCCTGGCCCCTCAGCCCCAGCACACATCTTCCTCTATCAGAGCTGGTTCAAGTTCTCTAGCCCCGAGGTTCAGCTCACTGCATGCATTAGGTCCCTAAATTCTATGCACCAGGAAGTGTTATTATCATTATTTTACAGCAGAGAAAACAGTTAAATAATTTATGAAGATTTCCTGCAGCATCAAGCTCCAGATTGTTCAGCTGGATGGTAATATGGGGGTACCCTAAACTCTGAGCGTGGTCAGTAGCACCCCTGGTCTCTATTGCTTTGCGACCAGTAGCAGCCCTGCCCCTCCAGTGCTAACCACCAAAGATGCTTCTGGACACTGTCCCATCATTGGATAACTTTTCCCAATCAGGAGCCACTGATTGAGACTCTGAGTGCTCGTCCATTCTCTCTACAGCTGCCCCTGCTACAGAAATGTCAGCAGCATGGATCGGGAAACCAGGGACCTGGCTCTTCCTCTGTCTCACTCTGTGACCAAGAATAAATCAGTTCTTCAGGTGGCCTGGGTGTTCTGATATATCAAATAGGTGCGCAAACATGGGGACCTAGGACCTGGCTTGGCTGAAGAAGTTTGACCAAGGTCATCGAAGACCATGGTCAAGTGGGGAACAGTAGTCCCTGGAGGATGGGTCAGCAAGGGAGGGACAAAGGGACACAGGCAAGTGAGCCAGCTGCAGGACTGATGAGAGGAGAGACAGAGCAGGCCAGCAGAGGCCAGGAACCTGCAAAGAGGAGAGCAGACCCTGGGAACCAGGCAGGGTGAACCCACACCTCTTCACCCTCCACATCTGCCCAGACACTTCTGGGTCCACTTCCTCTTCCGGGGCTTCTGTTCCACACATTCCCATCTACTAGGGAAGATGCCACTGAATCAACTCTGGGGTTAACAGGAGTCATGCCAGTGAGTATTATAAACACTTAATCCGTAGCATTATGAAGAGCCATGTTAAATCCTCCTGGATACCGTGGCCTGCCATCCTCCTAGACCTGGTTGTCTGATTCCCCCTTCGCTGGTGGGCAGCCCACTGCTAGGTGTCACAGCCGATATGGGCAAAGGAAGGTCTTCTGAAATCCAAGAGAAAAAGAGAACAGGGAAGTTTGCCGGTGACATCTGCCACTTACTAAGTGCACAATCTATGCCAGGCCCTGCTCTAAGCACCTGACAGGTTCCACTCACTCAGTCCTCACCAAGGTTTTTCAAATGTCCATGCTGTAGATGAAAAGGCTCGGAGAAAGCCAGTTGTGAGTCTGCACAGCTAGTAAGTGTGAGAGCTCCGGTTAAATCCGTACTGTCTGGTTCTACAGTGTGTGTCCCTAGCGGCTTTCCTCACAGCTGACAGTTACATGGTGCACCTGGAGAACTCGGGCCCTCGCCTAATCTCATCAAAAGTTTTATGCCCTGAGCAGGGCACAAATGCTCAGGGCTTCCTGTCCTTCAGGGGCCACATGGGGAACACACATCTCATTAGGTAGGGGCTGTGTGCTGTTGAGAGGCCCCCACACAGGCTACCCCAGGCTCCAGGACGTCTGAAAGGCCTCGTCTGGGAGCCCCAAGGTGGACTCGGTTTGACTCAGCCAGCAGTTTACTGTCTCAGCATGTGGCTTGGTGTCTTAGTTACTCTTCTCTTGTTGCTGGGACAAATACCCGATACCTAAAATGAAGGAGGGAAAGGTTTATTTAGCTCATAGTTACTGGAGGTTTCAGTCCATGCTCTGCTGGATCCAGGGCAGAGAGGCACAATGCAGAGGCCAGCAGTTCATGGCGGCGGAACAGCAACAAAATGGTGACAGAGGCAACCGACCAACCAGGGCAGCAGAGAGCAACAGCAAGAGTCTGTCTCTCTGTCTCTCTTTATATTACATTCAGACTCTCTGCCTCAGCCTATCCAACTTAGATCACACCCATAATCCCAGGAGTACTCAGACCCATAATCCCATCAGTACTAAAATATCTAATCCCAGTGAATCATAAATCAAGTCTCAAACTCTAGAAGTCCCCGCCTCATGATTACATGAAGCTTTGGGGGGACAAGTAGACATAAACCATAACACTTGGAGACTAAAGAAAGTGTTTAATTCGAACCCAACAAAGCCTCAAACACCCAGATGTGGGATGGACCAAAAGCAATTCAAGAATTGTCAGAGTCCCTTCCTGGTTCTCATCTCTGCCCAAGAAGTCTAAATTTACAATCCTAAAACCCGTTATTGGAATTCTACCAACTTAATTGCAATCTACCACTCCCACTCCCAGCGCAACCCACAGCAATAACAAAGACACTAAGACATATATATATATAATTGCTGGGGAGCTAAGAGGCCCTAAGTCCAGCATAAAGATGGCTTTCGGGAACCAAGAGAGCGGCCCAGGGCTGTACTTGGGCTTTACTCATTAGAGAAGGGGGAGTAGCTTGCGAAAAGGAATTTTGGGAAGGTGAGTACTAAAGGGAATTGTGGGAAGAAGATGAGCACTGTGAGCTGGGCTAGGTAGGAGGCCTGCATTCACCTCCACCATATTCAGAGATATACAAAGAAAGTATTTTGCATTATGCTATTGAACTACGCTATACTATACTATGCTATTAGTATCTAATATTTTGGAGGTCTGATGCTTCAGCTCTGATGTGTAATCTTTCAAGCCCCAGGAAGTTGTAGCCTCTATCACAAGGCTTGATCCCAGCTGACAGCATGGAGTATTGGCTCTTCATCCTGTTATCAGGGAAACACGCATGCCATCTTCAAAAATTACCACCAGCGCCTCAGCTAGACCAATAAGACCAATTGAAAGGGTAATGAGATTTTGGGGATCTGGTGCTTCAGCTCTGATGTGCAATCTTTCAAGCCCCAAGAAGTCATAGCCTCTATCTTGAGGCTCGATCCCAGCTGACACCATGGAGCATTGGCTCTTCATCCTGTTATCAGGGAAACACGTGTGCCATCTTCAAAAATTACCACCAGCATCTTGGTTAGACCAATACACACAGCTTAAGGCCAATTGAAAGGATAATGAAGCTGGGGAGATAGCTCAGTAGAATAAGTGCCTGCCTAACAAGCACAGGGTCCTGAGTTCAATCCCCAGTACTGGAAAGAATAAAAAAAAAAAAGAAAGAAAGAAAGAAAGGATAATGAGAAGTCTGTGCATTTCAATATGAGGGAATACGGTCAGGCTCAGTCAAAACGGAGACAGTCGCTCTTCTTCCAAGGAGAACTGCTCAGGAAATCCTCCACAAAGAATAATACTTGGTCAGTAAAAAACATAGTCCCAGGACAGAGGCTGGCACATAATAGCTGCTTAGTGAAGATGAGCTCCTTTCCCGTTCCTTCCTGTCCCCAGCCCCTCGCTGCCTGGGGCTCCTCGTGCACTCTCCTAACTGCTCCTGTCCCTCACTGCAGCCCTCCACACCAGCCGGTGCAACTCTTTCCTTGCACCAGTGCCTACTTGTGCGACCTTTGGCAGGTTGCTTAACTCCTGAGTCTCCACTTCCTGGGCCATTGTGCAAGGTCGGTGGATTCCAATCCAGCTCTAAAATGCTAGGCACCTCCACTCCACTCCCCTTCTCTTTCCTCCTCTCATCATCCAGCTCTGCACACAGCCCAAGGCCCTGCACATCAGCTTTTCCCTAAGCGAGAAGGAGGAATAGAAAGGCCTCCTCCTTCTTCACTGGGGAGTGGAGCGATAATACTTGAGGGGGCTGCAGGGCCCCCTCAGCAGGCGGATCTCAGCCGCTGTCTTGGCCAGCAAGCTCAGTATTTGCAGAGCTCATAAGGTTTCCTGCCCATCCAGCCTCTGCACACAGCCCTTCCCTGTTCACCCTGGGTCAGACATTTCCCAGGATCCTCTGGGCTTCACTAGACACCGTCTCTTAGGAGAGTGATGAAACCATGCCTGCCACTAATCATTTCCAGTAATAATAATAATTCCTAGCTGTTGTATAGGATTTCTCAAAGCGCTTTTGCACACGTTATCTCACTTGCTTCCCACATTAACCCTACAACTTGGATTTTATTTTGAGTACCATTTTAGAGAGCGCTTCTAAGCCACCTGGTCTGGGGCCAGCGTGCAGCAGGGCCCTCATGTCCTCTCCACTTCAGCTTTTTGGGGGCCCCAGGGCAAGGATAAAACTGGAGCCACATATAACAACTTCCTAATATTTAAGTGATAAAATTAAACATGGATTTTTTTCCCTCTTGCCTTCACAAATATAAGGTTCAAATTTAGACATCTTGGGGTCCCAGAATTTCCCACTGGAATATGCTAGAAGCTATGTTCAGTGTGGCCTTTTTCATTTCACAAGTTGATAAAGTTTCTCTATGCCTCAGCCAGTTTAACATTGTTGTCACTTATAAGTGAAAAAAGTCCCCATAATACAGTCACTGTGGAAGGCAGCACAGGAGCAGGAGGGGAGGCAGGTCAGAGGAATTACTGGGGAAGCTGCAGTAATTTTTAAACAAAGGGAAAGCAAGATATAATTGAATCAAAGAAAATAACCAAGGAAAATTGTACAACATGCTCTCATAGCTTTTTAAGAGAGAAAAGAAATATTGTAGGTATTATTTGAAATTGGAATTGAAATCCTGCAAATTCTTACTCTGCCACATATTTTCATAAGCTGCTGGTGTTTTGTTTGTTGGATTTTTCTTTTTGTACCGGGGATCAAATTCCGGACCTTGCACTTGCCAGGCAGGAGCTCATGCTGGTGAGTTCACAGCCCCCTAAGCTTCTGTATTAATCAGCTGTTCCCTCACTAGGACAAAGTGCTGTGAGGAGGAGAGGTTTATGTTGCTCACCATTTCCAAGGCTTTAGTCCCTGTCTCCCAGCTCCAAAGCAGAAAGTTCATGGTGAAACTGTAGCGGAACAAAGCCGCCCAACTCACAGCACCTGGGCAGCAGAGAGCGAGGGGCAGCACCAGGCACAGACCCCAGAGTCATCCCCCCACGACCCACCCAGGGACACCCCAAAGTTTGCTTTCTTATTAATCTTTTGGGCATTGAGCTGATCAAGCTGACACTCGCAATTAACCATCAGAGATGCTGAAGCCCATCTGGCTGAGCTCTATGGATGCAAAACTGGAGGCTTGGAGAGCCCTGACTTGTCGGAGGCTTCCTCTAGTGATTGGGAAGCACCAGCCATCAAGCCAGCACACATTTATTGACCTATATCCTGTCCAAGATCTTGCACTAAGTCCCGGGGACACTGTATGGCAGGCATAGGACCTGGCTACCTGGGTGGTGAGGGTTAGGTTTGACCTTGGATTCTGGTCATCTACAACATAATATGGGAGGGGCCGGCGAGATGGTTCAGTGGTCTAAAGCGCCTGCTTAGGAGAGCTCAGGCAACTGCGGGGACTGCAGTTCGATCCCCGGCACCACATGCTGCGCCAGCGCCACCACCAGGGCAGGCTGAGCCAGCCACAAAATGAATAAATAAAGAAACAAACAAACCCAACAAGCAAACAAATACATAAATAAATAAAAAAAAAAAATAAAAAAAAAAAAGATAATATGGGAATGCTGGGAACATTCACTGCCCCCACCCATGTCCAGAGGCCTCTGGGCCAGAGTGGGCAGCTTTGGGGCTCATCTCCACCCTCAGAAGCAGCCAGAAAAACCATCTTGACTTAAGAGTCTTTATTAGAAAAAACACTATTAATGTGCAAGAAACCTCTTCCAAGCTTCTGTCAAAACATCTCTGTGTGGACTGATGCCCTCCTAATGGGCTCCAGATGTCCCTTGGTCTCAATGTCCTGAGGAAGGGGGGTGGACACTGGGGAGACATATGACAGGTTTAGAACCCCAAAGGACACCCCACTGTCCCTCTGGATGGAAAGGCTTGGAGCCACCTTGCCTAGCTTCCCCAGATCTTCTTGTATTGAGCCCCCTTCTCTTGGGTTCTGTGGAGCAGGCCCCTTCTATTGAGTCTATCTGTTCAGCCCTAGAGAATGCCAGCTCAAGGGTGGGTACAGTTCTACCCAGAGTCAGAGCTGGGAGTCACTGCAGACCCAAGAGCAGTCTACCCTCAGCAGTGGAGAAGCTGGGGTGTGAAGGGTGCAGGTGGCTGTGGGGATGGAGGGAACCCGAGAGAATTTGCCAGAGGTCAGAAAGGAGAATGTACGCTAGGGTTGGAAAGGCAGGCCCAGACATAACTATGTTTGTTCTTTCTTTCTTTCCTTCTTTCTTTCTTTGGTTTTTGGTACTGGAGATGCAACCCAGGGCCTCAAACATGCTAGCAAGTGCTAGCCACTGAGTGACATCCCCTACCCTTTATAAATTGTATGTGAAGAGTCTTGCTACATTGCCCAGGCTGACCTTGGACTTGTGATCCTCCTGTCTCAGCCTCCCAAGTAGCTGTAGTTCATCAGTGTGTACCACCACACCCACCCTCTCCTGGTAATTTTTCCAAGGTCACTACTCACAGTTATTGCCTCCACATTTAGCACCTGAGCAGCTCGGCTTCGTCCCAGGAGGGCAGGAGCAGCCTCCACTCCAGGCCTCTACTTCACCACTTCTGATGCCAGTACAGCAGTGCGGGGCCCTCAGCTTTCTGCAAACTTATCGCTTTGTCCAGGGTCCCTTGTTGCTACACTGCCTCCCATCCCAAAAACAGTGGCCTGAATACCTGCCTCTTCCCCATGCTGTTTTTCTTTACTTTGTTTTCTTTCCCAATACTTCTCACTTCCGGCCCTGAGACAAGCCATTTCCTTCTCTGTCTCCCTCACTGGACCCTGTGAGCCCCTGGGAGACTCAGTCTTGTTCCCCACTGTGTCTGTAGCACCTAAACCAGGCCTGGCACTTAGTAGGTGCTACAGATACCTGCATGTTTATGTATTGTCATCAAACCATCAAACCGTGGCTGTAGGAATACATTTCTAGGGCAAGATGCTTGAACAACGCAGCAGAGCCCATCCCCTCAAGCTTGTGCCCTTGGGAAGCTGAGGTTTCCCTCAACCTTGACTGTCCCAGATCACCCCACCCCATACCCCTGGAGTCAGGGCATGTGGCTGCAGCTCCGCTGATGTACCTGTGTACATCTGCCCAGTGCACTATGAGGCCCCTGAGCATGGGGAACAGATATTGCGGGTGCATTTGTGTCCCTCCCCACCATGTCATTGCAGTTGCAGAGGACCAGCTCTGGCCAGGCCCAGCCACAACACAGTCACCACCGGTATCCCTGGCTCACAGTCACTGAACCCTCTTGGAGCCTCACAACCACTCCAGACGGGAGTCTGCAGACCTACTAATGAGGAGACGGCTGAAGCCCAAGAGCTGGCCCCTGCTCCCACCACGTGACCAGCAAGGGGAGGCAAAGAACTGCACCCCAGCCTCACCTGGGGAATTCAGCCCCAGGTCCACTTGAGACCAGGTTCATCCTCCTCTGATGATTCAAAGCATCCTTGCTTGGCATGCTCTGGAATCCAAGTGGAGCACAGAGGGACATCTGAGCACAGAGTGTGGCTTGCAGGAGGAGAACTCCATGACGCAAGTCCTTCTGGGATGGCAGAGGACCTGAGGGCAATGGCCCGGTGCAGGTGTGGGCTAGGGTTTGTTCCCACCCTCAGAGTCAGAGCCCATCCTCCCCCGGAGTGGCCCAGAAGCTAGAATCTCTGTTCAGGAGTCACAAGGGGCCCTGGGTATTCTCACTAATTCTCCCTCTCCGAGCAAAGCCAACCTTGGGAATCTGATTTGTGTGAATATCCCACGATGTGCAGGCTCCAGGTTTGGCTCCGTCAAGCAGATGGATGCAGAGACCCTAGAAAGCCTGCTCTGGAGGAGGGCTTAGCGGCCCTGCGCCTGCCTGCTCTCCACGGCTCTCACTCTGTTCCCTCATCACTGCTGTTCCTCATATGCACCAGGCAGCCAGCACCCCAGGGCTCTGCGCAACTGACCCTCTGCCTGGCACACAACTGACTCACCTTGTACTGGCTCCAATGTTGCCTCTCAGTTGGAGCAGACTTTACATCCCAGCATGGTATTTGCTTTCTTTCTTCTTTTTTTTTTTTTTGGCGGGACCAGGGTTTGAACTCACAACCTTGCACTTGCCAGGAGCTATCTCCCTGGCCCCGTGGTATTTACTTTCATTTCATCCTCTGCCTCCCCCTTCTGGAGCATTCACTTCACGGGGACCTTCGGCTTCCTACAGTCGACCCAGTGCTGGTACCCAGCTCCCACAGTCATTGAATACATTAATATTTGGGATCATAACACCAAGCACACTTTGTGTGTAACTTCACCCTGAGCTACATCCCTACTCCTTTTCTTAGTTTTGAAATGCAGTCTCAGCAAACGCCGAGCTGTTCAGACTGGGCCCCGGCTTAGGATCGTCCTTCAGCAGCGTCCCTGTGTGCTCGGACTGCGGACCTGTGCCATCCACCGCACCTGGCTGACACAGCCCGATGAACAGGGAATCGAATGGAGGCCCCACAAGCTGAGGGACTTGCCACGTTCCCAGGGCCAGCATCCCTGGTGTCATCACAGCAAAGTTTCACTAGCTGGGGGCCATAAAACAGCTGCCCTTTGCGAGTTCTGGGGGACAATCTGTTCCACGCTCCTTCCAGCTTTGGGTATCCCTGGCATATGGGTGCCTCTCTTTATTTCTGCCTGCCATCTCCTGTCCCTGCACCCCTCTCCCTCTTCTGAGAAGGGTGTAGCCGCTGGCATAGGGCCACTCTCACCCTAACATGACCTCTTCCCAACACCCTTAAGTAATTACGTCTACAAAGATCTCTTTCCAAGTTAGGTCACATTCTGAGGTTCCAGGCAGACATGCGTTCTGGGGGACACTAGTCATCCCCCTTCTGAGGCAGAGGTGGCATGAATCCAGATCTCCCTCATCCCTGGACCCTGGGAGCTGCTCCAGGCCCTGCACGCCCGCGGCTGTGGCTGTCAGTCTCCAGGAACTTGTCAGGAAGGAGAGGGAAAAATAAACTGTGGGGTTAATGAAAGCAGTGAGATTATCCTGGCTGATCCCCTAATCCCCTGCTCTGAGTAAGAGGTTTCCAGTGCCGGGCAAGGGCTCTTCTTTTCTTTTTCAGGAAGTTTCCCCAGAGAAGCAACCCTCCCAGATTTAATAAGCTCCCCTCCCCCAGCCTTCACTGAAATCACGCTGCAG
>PVKN010044106.1:0-10140 GCA_004027915.1 Capromys pilorides
AATGAATAGGACACAGTGGTGGGAAGAGGCCAACAGTAGAGATCAATCTGGGACTAGACATTTGTAGATATGACCAGTTGTGATAAGGCACTTGACATTTATAGTAGAAGGTGAAGTCATTGTCCAGTTTTGCACTAAAAGTGAAGACGCATAACTCGATTTTGACTTGAGAAGTTTCTCTTGGCTGTTGAGTGGAAAACAAACGTCAGACGAGGCAAGAGTGAAAACACAAAAGACCACTTGGAGGTGAGCAGCCATTGTAATTGTCCAGGGAGAGAAGGTGGGGTTTGGACCAGAGTTGAAGAGACTGAGTTCTATTAGACATGGGTTGAAAGGTTCAGAGCAGTCATTTGTGTTTGGCTTAAGCAATTTGGTTAATGGAGGTACTGTTTCTGGTATTGAGAAGATAGAGGGAGAGTCAGCTTTGAAGAAAAACTACACAAATAGTTTTGGCAAGTTAAGATATTGATGGTCTTAGATACCCAACTGGAAGTATCATGCACACAATCATTTAGAAGACTGAACAAGGCAGAGCAAAGTTGGAGATTGGAGATAAAGATTAGGATACGTCAATAAAACCATGAAATTGATTGCAAGTACTCTGAAAACCACTACTGACTGAGAAGTATTAGGTTGTATGGCTGAGCCCTGGGGTGCTCCAGTGTTAAGACTTCAGCAAAACAAGGAGGACCCTGCACAATCCAGAGAAACAACAGCCGGCAAGGACCAAGTAAAACCAAGGATGTGGCTTACTGAAGCCAATGTAGCTGCCAAATGAAAAACGTATTTGCCAGTTCCTAAGTGCTTGTTAAAAGTTTGCACAAGAAACACATCCATATATTTTATACAATGTTTTGGAAAGAAATAGTTAGAGAGAATGCAAAGTAAAAATCTTCATCATGTCTTAAGGCTTTAAATTTTAACAGAAGAGGTTTGTTTTCCATTTTTTGTTCATATATGTTTACAAGGCAGAGTCATTGCACTCATCATGAGGGGTTGGTACATGTGCCCCTCATGCCTTAAAGCCTTTTACTTTTTCCTTCCTCTCCTGTCCCTCTTGTTTTCCCCCCTGACCTGAGGGTCACTTCCTATCATCACAATGTCCATCTCTCTGTTTCCTACATCTGTCTTTTTTTTTGCTCTTTCAATTATTTATATTTTAAATACCTCGTATAGATATAGGCCAGTGGCAGAGCATGCATGTGTGCAGATGCGCTTGCATGAAGCACTTTTGTCACCTTTCATGTCATGCCCACTCAGCCATGCAGGTTGAATTGACCAAAGCAATGGTTATGGAGAAGCCCAGTTCCCTGCTGGCTGGGTGGGAATTTGTGAGACAGTATTACATCCTGCTGAACCAGGTTCTGGACATGCTGCATTGATTTTATGGAAAGAACTCTTCCTCTGTCCAAGGGGGATTGAATTCAAATGGAAAACCTGCAGATGCAGTCTATGGACAGAAAGAAATTCATAGGAAAGTCATGTCACAAAACTCCACCAACTGCCATACCAAGATCCGTCATGTTGACGCACATGCTACCCTGAATCATGGTGTGGAGTCCAGGTCATGGGACTTCTCTCTAACAACAACCAGACTTTGCGGAGGTTCATGCAGATGTTTGTCCTTGCTCCTAAGGGCTCAGTTGCAAATAAATTCTATGTTCATAATGATATTTTCAGATGCCAAGGTGAGGTCTTTGGTGGCTTTGTCACTGAGCCTCAGGAGGAATCTGAGGAAGAAGTAGAAGAGAATCTGAAGAAAGACAGCACACACCTGAGGTTGTACCTGATGACTCTGGTAGTTTCTATGATCAAACTGTCAGCAGTGACCTGGAAGAACATTCAGAGAAGCCTGCTGCTGAACCAGAACCTGGTCCTGAACCACAACCAGAGCAAGAACCTGCATCTGAAATCCAGGAGGAAAAGTCTGAGCCTGTTTTAGAAGAAACTGCTTCTGAAGATGCTCAGAAGAGTTCTTCTCCAGCACCTATAGATGTAGCTCAGACAGTACAGGACTTGAGGACATTTTCTTGGGCATCTGTGACCAGTAAGAACCTTCCTCCTAGTGGAGCTGTTCCTGTTACTGGGATGCCTCCTCATGTTGTGAAAGTACCAGCATCACAGCCCCATCCAGAATCTAAACCTGAATCTCAGATTCCACTGCTGAGGCCCCAAAGGGATCAAAGAGTGAGAGAGCAATGAATAAATATTCTTCCTCAGAGGGGACCCAGACCAATTCGTGAAGCTGGGGAACAAGGTGATGTTGGACCTCAGAGAATTGTGAGACATCCTGCCAGCCACCAGCTCTTCATCAGGAACCTACCTCATGAGGTGGACAAATAAGAACTCAAAGATTTCTTTCAAAACTATGAGACTGTGGTGGAACTGCGCATAAACAGTGATGGGAAGCTACCTAATTTTGGCTTTGTCGTGTTTGATGATTTTGAGCTTGTGCAGAAGGTCCTTAGCAACAGGCCTATCATGTTCAGAGGTGAAGTCCATCTGAATGTGGAGGAGAAGAAGACCCGTACTGCCAGGGAAGGGGACTCTTGAGACAACTGCCTGTAGGGATCTGGAGGACCCCAAGGTGGGCTGGGCAGGGGCATGAGAGACCCTACCCATGGAGGAATGGTGCAGAAGCCTGGCTTTGGAGTGGGAAGGGGAATTGCTTCCCAGCAGTGAATTGCTGTTCACCCATCTCCACCAAGAGAACCCAGCTCCCGTGGACCGGTGAATTTCTTCAGCCAGCCTTCAGTGTTCAGGAGTGTGACCCCAGTGTGTTATAAACTGCTTCAGTTTGTACAATTTAAAAATAAATAAATAAATAAATAAATACCTCGTATAAGAGAAATCATAGAATATTTCACCTTCTGTGTCTGATTTATTTGTCTTAGCCTTATAGACTCAAGCTGCATAGTTTTTCTCCAAATGACTCTAATTTATTCACTCTTTAGGGCAGAGTAGCACTCAGTTATGTGTAATGCCACATTCCCTTTATCCATTTATCCGCTGAGGTACATAGGCTGCTTCTAAGACTATCATGCATTGTCCTGCTATAAACATGGATGTCCTGGGTCAACATAGTATGATATCTTTAACTGTTTCTGGAAGATACCTGGAAGAGATTGAACTGGGTCAAATGGAAATTCTGTTTTTAATTTTTTAAAGAATCCCCAGACTGATTTCCACAGTGATTATAGTAAATTTACATTCCCACAGACAAATACAGAGGGATTCCTTTCTCCCCCAGCCTTGCCAACCTTTGTTGCTTTTTGATGATAGCCATTCTTTGTGGAATAAGATGGTCCTTCAAAGTTATTCTGATTTGTATTTGTGTAACTGATTTGCATAGTGTATCCTTTAGTTTTAGTTTCTAGCATAGAGATAATCCCTGTCAACATGCATATCTCTTTTGGTCAAATTCTTTAATTTTAGATGTATATGTGTGCAAGACATTTTTATAATAGGATAATCAGCTTATATTGCTACAAATTTACTTTTATATTAAGAATATGTCATGGAAGTGTTTTTTCCCAAGTCGTGTACGGAAAGTCCCATATTTTATTTTTTTAACTGTACAGATCCCATATTCCATCCAAGCACATGTATATTGTACATGTATACACTTGGTATATTCACAATTACAAACAATACTTCAGGAAAAATCTTTGTGCGAACTTTCTGCCCATTTATTCTCAGATACAGAGCTCTAAAAACTGAATTGCCAGATTCAAAGTATGCATTTTGAAAATATTGACATGAAAACCATATTCCTTGACAACAGTGAATATTGCTAGTGGTATATATTGCCATATTGGTGATAGATACATGATATTGTTTTTGATTTGCCAATTGCAAGTGAAGGTGACCATCTTTTACTGATTTTAGCATATTAACATTTGTTCTTTGGGAAAATTTTCTAATTAGTATGATTAGATTTTTCTAAAGAATTTATTTTTTTTAAAGAAGAGATTATCTAACTTATGAGTCAAAAATGTTTAACAATATTTCTATAGAGTCTTATAATTAAAAAAAAAAAAACAAAAAAAAAAACCTTTTAGGGTTTTGTTGTGGAGGTGGTCTGTTTTGTTTTTCCAGTACTGACACTGAGCCCAAGGCCTCGGCCCTGAGTTATGTTCTCAGCCATCTTTAATGTTGAAGCAGGATCTCCCTAAATTGCTCAGCAGGACTTGAATTTGTGATCCTCCTGCTTCAGCTTCTCTTGATGGTCAGATTACCAGCATGTGTCAACACACCCAATTTATTTTTAGATTTTTAACCCTCAGAATGAATTCTATGCATGGTGTGAGGCCTAACGTTTTTTCCCCCAAGTGGACAATGAATGTTTCTAACATATCAGCAGACATTTCTGTGTCTTGACCTGCTCGCTAGAGTCTGCTGCATCCTCCAGATTTGAAGCAAGGCCTGACATAAGACGCATCAAAAGAACTCTTATGTGGTGACTTCTGATACAAGATATAATTGACAGAATCTGCTGCTGGCTTTCTCTGAACACAGCAGTAGTTTTGAGCTGATCTTTTTTAAGGGAACCTTTAAGGACAGACTGGACATTTGCTTGTTGGCCACCTATGGCTCAGTGCCATGGCAGTGGGGACACAATTGACCTTCACAAGCCACCTACTGACACTCCCAGCTTTGTATACTAAGGTAGGTATCTGGCTTGCCCAGACAAAGTGAAGCCACCCCTCACAGAAGAGATGCTTTCATGGTCAGTGTGACTTTTGAATGCTTTAGTAAACATAACTGACATGCCAGCCCCACCCTGGGGAGAACTGAGATAGGGACTGAGACTGGGCATGGTGGTACACACCTGTAATCCCAGTGCTTGGGAGGCTGAACACAGGAGAATCACTATGAGTCCAGTCTACATAGTGAGGCCCTGTAGACTCTGTCCTAAATACATTTAAAAAATGAATTGAAAACATGATTTATAATTACATAAACCTAGGATGATTCCAATTCACACACACATACAAAATCTATGGAACCCAGGGCCTTCACAATAAGCTGCATCTTTAAATCCCCCCACTTTTTTTTTTTTTAATTTTGAGCCAAGGCATCACTAAATCACCAAGTGGCTCAAGCTAGATTGAACTAGAGATCTTCCTGCCTCAGTCCCTGAATGATGACATTACAGCCATGGCTACCACACTCAATTGTGTTCTATTTCATATTAGATGTAAGACTTCACAGAAAGAACAGTTTTTCCTTTGGCATTCTTTATGCATTAGTCATGAGCCTTTTTATTTAATTTTCTGTTATGTATATAGGGAAGTTATGACAATCAAAATTTATTTTATTTCTGGAAGTATTACATAGAAGACATGGCAAAATATTTGTTATAAGAAAGCCCTGCTCCTGCAGAGCTGAGAAGCTGCTGTTCAGAACATCCTCTGAGCTCAGCTCCTCAGCCCAAGTCCTTGACTTTCGGGCTCACCTCCCCAGTCCTCCCCTACACATGCCCTGCTCACCAGGCTCGTGGAACAGCACTTGGCATGCTCGTGTGTCGCCCAGGAGCCTGGCTGACCCAGCGCTGCCCTCCACTCCCACTGACAGCCTTCTCTGCAGAACGCCTGCCTCTCACTTTCACTGCCTGCTAGTTTAGCTGTGAGCATTTCTCTCTCCCCACTTGGATTTATATCACTTTGAGCACAAGATCCAAGGATTTACCTTGGTGTCTCAGATTTTTACCTTCTGCTTGCCTAGCAAACTTCAGGCACAAAACAGTATTGATTGACCTCTTTTGATTTCCACAAGATAAAATCAAGACATAGTCATTTTCTGTGGTGGTGTTGGTCCCCTGGAGCATGCCTACGAGGCATTAGGCAAAGAGAACAGGTGCAGAGAGAGAAGAAGAAGAAAATGAAATGTCAATCTGAGCTCTTGTCTGCTTTGAGCACCCTTTGTCCCCATTACTCTATTTGTCTTGCCAGTTCAAAGAGCTACAGCTACCCAGTAAGTGAGCTAGGAACTCAGAGGACTCAGAGAAGGCTGCAGTGTGTTTGTCTACAGGGCCCCAGCTAAAGTCTGAGAGATGTGGCAGAAACTGTCCTTGGAGAGCAGGCTTTGGGTCCTCGCACAACATGGGTCATTTGAAGGTGTCTCTGAGTGTGCCAGTTGCAAGCTAACAGAAAATAGACCTAAGAGCACTATGGAGGATCATGTAGACCCCTGGGTCTCTCCCTCCTTCTACCCATGAGATGATGGAACCTTGAGAGGGGAGAGAATTGCCTAAGCTCTCCACTCCCATAATCCCCACAGGTAATGGAAGCCTGCCTAGGCTGTCTGCACACCCAGAGGCCTAGGATCTGGCATATCTATGTCTGAAGCACTTTCATCCAGAATGATGCCTGCTCCCATGATATACAGCTGGTTAATATGTGCATATTAATAGACAGCTACAGAGATAATGCACTAGAACTATGGAGATCTAGAGGCACTAGAGATACATAGAAAATTTCTGAAAAGGGGCATGAAAACTATAATTACCTTGGGACTGGAGAGTTGGAGACTTGTCAGGAGTTTTTTAAAAAATTGTTTTCCACCATGCATCATTCATTTTGTAACTTGACATCTTTTTAATCATATACACATAGTGATTTACATTAAGTGATTTTTTTAAAAAAAAGCTTGGAATTTAAAACTGAATCTAAAGAAAAGGCTTCCCCCAAAGCATTTCTGATATTAATATTTCTTTGCACCCTTTCCTGAAGCACACACTCTTATGCTTTATAATATGCATTGCAGGGCTGGCCAAATAGCTCAGTGGATTAAAACACCGGGAGGCAGGTGCAGGGGCCTGTTGTGCTGGTCCCACCCCTGGGGTATGCCGAGACAGCAATTAAGACTGGGTATGGTGACTCATGCCTGTAATCCCAGCTCTTGGGAGGCTGTGTACAGGTGGATCACTACGAGTCTGATCCAGTAGTGAGACCCTGGGTACCGTGTAGAACCTTCCCTAAAATAGTACTACTATTACTACTACTACTACTACTACTAATAATAATAATAATAATAATAATAATAATAATGGGCACTGCACAATTTCAATCCCCTTCTTGGCACTCCATGCTTTGACATCCAGGACTAAGATGCTTGACCGCTTCCACTAAAGTCCCTCTAATCATTTTGATCCACAAGGAAAGAACCACAGTGCTGCATTCAGTAGGCAGACTCAGGGCTTAAAGATGGCTGCAAGCTTTTTGCATTAATGAAGCTTTATCTTTTTTTTCTCTCTCTCATAAGCAGTGAATGCTCAGTGTAGAAAATTATGAAAATTCAGGTAAAAACTGTGCATATTACAACTCCAGAATTTTTTTCAATCTACGTGAATGTTTACCTCCTACATCATGCTATGGTTCAATTAATGTTTGCATTTTCTTTGAAGAAGAAAAGAAAGAACTGTCTGTGCCCCAATATAATTATGTGGTACTCACATACAATAGGATGCAATACGTAAGAACTCATTTCGAAATTGCTGCCCCAGTTCATTAAAACACTGAAGGATTTCTGAAGAGCAGAGTGAATAATCCATTGCCTTAATTAGACTACCTCAGGCTACACAGAGTGGTAAGAAGAGAAACTACCACGCCTTTTAGTGAAAAGTCTTGAAAAAAATAGACAGAGGCAGCTAAGTGAAATCTCCTAGGCAGAGAAATTCTTACTATCATTTTCTTTTCCCAAGAGGACTCAGCTTTTAAAGAACTGGGATTACTCCATGGCAACTGACTGTCACATTGGATGCATTTCATTTGTTGATAACGAGGTTCTTTTTTTAGCATCACTTTGAATGAACAACTGCAGACTCAAAACTTAGCAACGTGAACCACTGGCATAAAAGTATGAGTTACTGAGTTACTACAGAAAATTGGCAAAGAATTATGCCATTATTGCAAAGTACTTAATTATCTGACTTCAGAATTTCAGTTACAAGCTGACTTCCTGGGAAGAAGGGGAAAGGCTGAGGAGAGAAAGAGGGGGCTATGCTGAGGACAGAAAGGAGACCAGAGTCACAGTGCTCTTAAATAACTGGAGGTCAGTGGAGAAAAGAATGTGAGCAGGTGGCTGAGGCCCTAGGGCTTGTCTCCCCAGCCTCCCCTATTGATATCTGTTATTCCAGCAAGCCCTTCAGTGACTATGAATCAGGCTACTGCTTTGTTGGCCAAGGAGGCAGAACACAGGCTGCAACCCTACTGAAGGGCTGTCACCCTACTGAACTGTAACCCCACTGAAGGGCTATAACCCTACTAAAGGGCTGTAAACCTACTGAAGGGTTATAACTCTCCAGAACTGTAACCCTACATGGATTGGAACCATGATAAGACATCTAGAATCTGTCTTGGAATTTGGGGACCCATGACTGAGTATTCATCTCTTGGGGGAAAGGTTGGAGACCAATGGATAAAACATAGGAAAAATGGAGAAAAGACTCAAGCTATTCAGAGAACTAATCTCTCAGTGGCAGAAAGACAGGTGGGCAAGAGAAAGGCACTTGTCAGTGAATTGGGGGTCAACTGTGTACAATTCCTCATAAAAGAGAGTGGCTGAGGCAAAAAGTGAGATGTAGCAATCAAAACATAATTTCAGGATGGTTCTTGCAGCCAACACTTCTAGTGTCATATGAATGAAAGAACATACATTTTTACCATTGTACTGTCTGCAGTGTGACTTGTAAATGTCTGAAAGAACAGCATGTGCATGCACAAGAATCAAGACTTCCTGGATTTGGAGAAGGTTCTTGCTTCATGGATGTGTCCAGGAACAACATTGCAATTCTTAGCTAAAGCAAATGGATGCTCCTTCTGGAGCCTATTCTCTTTGTTGCTGAGATATTTCTTAGTAAGGGCTAGGAACAGAGGTAACATTTGATACTTCTTAAAGCTACTTAAAATACTTTGGAAGTCACTCTCAGAGCACATTTATGAGTTTTCTAGCTAAAAGATGATGGAGGATATCCCAGAGAAGAGGCAGTCATGCAGAAGTCTCAGAAGCCCCAGTGGCAGATCAGGAAAAAGGCTGATGTTAGGTTCCTTGATGGGGTATAACTGTGGGGGGAAAAAAGAAAAAGATATCACCCAAAGTGATGACAGAGAGGTCTGCTCACAGGAAGCCAAACAGCAGCTTAATCTTGATTACAAAGAGGGAGATGTAGGTGGCACATGTTTGTAGCTCCAGAACTCTGCAAGGCTGAGGCAGTAAGATTGCAAGTTGAAGCCTAGCCGAGCAATTTAGCAATTTAGCAAGAGCCTGTTTCAAAATATTTTTTTTCTAAAAAGGAATAGAAATGCAGGTCAATGTGAAATAACCTGAGTTTACTCTCCTGTACAAAATAATAATAAGAAAAGCAAAAAGGGAGGGAGGGAGGGGGGAGAGAGAGAGAGAGAGATTTTATACATAAGACTGAAGTCAGATGCCAACAGAGAAGTGGATCTGAGGAGTCCACAGATACTTCAAAAGTGCCAATTGTAGATGTTGAAACCTCAGATACTTGGGGAGCCCCTGAGTGTAATCTAAATTTTGGGGAGATTAAAGCCACACCAACCCTAGGGGTGACAGTAACATTTTAGGCAGCTATGATAACTCACTTTTTTCCTGATTTTCCCAACCTCTTTACCTGCTTGAGTATGCTGGAAAAGATTCTGATAGAACTACGCTATCATGAAGAAGTTAAGGTAGAAGTTATGGAGTCATGAAACTGAGAGTGAAGAAACAGAGCAACTGGAAAAGAATGAAAATGTAATTGAAGGAATAGTAGAAATTGCTCTTGGGGATTGAAGGAATAGTAGAAATTGCTCTTGGAAGTTCAGCCTGAAAAAGCTTTCATGGAAGATTTGGTTCAGTTGGTTTTTGTTTGTACTGGATAATGATGACACAAATTTAACTCAATGAAATTTCAGTTTCAAAAGATAAAGGAAAAACCTCTAAGGACACAGACAGACAAGCCATGTTGACTAACAGATTTGTCTCCAGTCTTCTCAGTAGTGTCATCATGTCACTAGAGTGGGGAAGAAAATCCTCAGAGCTTTGGGGAAAAGGACGTGCCCTAGGAGTTCTAAACCAACACAATATTTATCTCCATGGCAATAAGAAGTATACATGTTCAGAGAAATGCAAGTATTC
>PVKN010044107.1:0-10144 GCA_004027915.1 Capromys pilorides
ATCACTTTTAAAACTTTTAATGATTTGCATTTTAAAGTTCAGTGGAGCAGAATAAAAGGAGCAGTACATACACACTTTGTTCACATTTCTGACTACAATAACCTAAGAATATAAACATCATGGAAATTTTTCTCTAGTACATTTTTAAAAATTTTTTCACTCATAGATACATGTCTGGGATATAAGTCATACCACTGTTTTGTGAATGTGTTTCTGTCACTGGGCCTTAAGATCTACCAGAACAGGGACCCTGTCTCATTTACTGGCACATAATACAATAAATACTTTTCAAATAAATGAATGGACATATAAATTCAGAATAAGCCTGTAAGAAGGTGGGTGAAGCCTGCTCATGCTGGAGCAGAGAACAAGGGTGAGGAAAGGGACCCAAAATTTTGGCAGGTAGGACACAGTCAAAGGCTCATGGAGAAGTCTAGCTTTGTTGAGGTAGATGTGGGCAGCCACAATCCCCTCTACATTGCATGTTGTTATTCACACCTTTTCCTACTCTTTTCTAGGCTGAGCTTTCACAGAGTGAGAAATGGATCTGTGCTGTCTTTGGATCTCCTTTCCTATGCTCATAGTGCAATACCAAGTGGTTGATTGATAGTGCTTTGCTAAATAATGAACTGTAGACTTTAAGTAAGGTTGACTTATTGATCATGTTCTTCCCCATCAACCAGCTTAATCTTTGTTATAAAAGCTAAAAGCAAGTTGAGTGTACCAAAGGACACTTAACCTTATCTTTATTTTTTGGCTTAACTAGTCTAACTGGTTCCACTTAGTTGCACTGTTTATCTATTCAGCTATGAAAATCACAGAACAGTGATCTCGGTTGCTAGAGAAGGCCACATATAATTTTTTTTTTCATTTGTACTTCAGACCTGAGAAAAAAGCTAGCATATAAACTTCAAAATAGCTTTAGATTTCAATGTACCTAAAGTTATTATCAATAACCCTTCCATTAAGGGACTTTTTATAAACATTACCTTCCTCAATTCTCATGATAATACAATGAATGGATACTCTTATCCACTATGAAATGACTTGCCTATGTCCCAAAGTGAAAGAGAGCCTCCTGGATGTCCCACAAATTCAATTCCAGTGATTATGCTCTTACCCATTTCTGTTAGTCGTCTCCCAATGGTTACTAGCTGGAATTTGCAAATTACAGCCCACAGGCCAAACCAGCCTGCACCTGTTTTTACTAAAAGAAAATTTACTAGAACACAACCAGTTTGTTTACAGACAGTTTAGGCTGCTTTTATACTATAATAGCACAGCTGACAATCTTTAACCCATAAATCCTACAATATTCATTACCTGGCCCTTTATAGGATAAGTTTATCAACCTCTGTTCTATAAAATCTAAGCAAATACCCTGGAGCTTCAATTAACAAGTTGATATCTATTGAAATAATAATGCTTTGCAAGTGGAACCCACAATGAAATAATCAGCTGCCCATAAGGCAGATTTTGGGTTCCACTTTTAAGCAAAAAAAAGCATCATTTCCTCATTGATGCATGTTGCTAAACCAATTTCTTGGTTGCTACAAGACTGCTATGTGCATAAAGGTTAGAGAAACTGATTTTATATTTCACCATGCTTCAGATGTTAACACAACCTTAACTGGAAATCATTAGATGAGCCTGATTCTTCTACCTCAGTCTCCAGGTAGACAGGCAGCCAAACCAGGCTACATGCCCTGAGTAAAATGGCAAAATGTGTTTAAGAATTGGAGGTGGAAATGGCTTATGTTGAAAAGGTAGGACATGCTCGACAAGGAGACATAGATACAAGTGATTCTCAGCAAAATGTTTTTTAAGGGGTACAAGCTAATTTTGACACTGTTAGGTAAATAAAACTACATTCTTGCACTTGGACCTGCTTTGTTGCTCAGATTGGAGAAGGAATGACCTTGTCAATAACAACAAGCACAGTACTAAACTTCTTACATATACAATCTTATTTAGCCTCTCCAAAACAAAACTCTGCGAAGGTGGCTTCATTAATCATAATTCACAGTTTACAGAGGAGGAAATATTTTCATAAGGGCAGGATCTTGTGCAAGGTCACACTGCCAGAAAGCAGCAGATTCAGGATGTGAACTCACCTCTAATTCCAAAAACTCAAATTGAATGTTATGCAATGTTGTATCTCAGAGGCACAGTTAGTTAAAAACCCTGGGCAGACAGTTGGGTTGGAAGACTAATTACAGAACTCCCATCCTCCTGGGACATCAGACCTAAGGATCACACTTCTTTTCTAGGCACTGAGTCAATAGAGTTTGCTAACTCTGCTGCTGTGCTTTTAAAGCAAGAAGGTAGTGCATCTATATACAAGAATGACTCTGCTAAGCTAAACTAGAGTTTTGTCTTCCAAACTCCTACTGCACTGTCATACACAGCACCAAGGACAACTGGGAGCTGTGGTGTGCTGAAGCTAGAGTTCTTTCCAACTCAGTGTTTACTGACATTACACTGGCAGTTTGCAATGAGACACAGTGGAACACTTACACTGTGGAAATCAGCAAATGAATGTTATATCCTGTTCTGACTCTAGAAACCTACCCAGTGGTGCACATCTCTGATAGCAGCATCATGCTAAGGTTACATATAACATCAGAGCTCTTTCTTGTAGTTGCTTCATTTTGCAATCTCAAGGGCCCTAAGAAAGTTACATTGCTCACTTACAAAAGAGGAAAGTGAGACAAAGAACATAAAGTAGTATGTTCAACATTACCCAGCTAACTGATGAAAGGGTAGCAATTAGAACTACTGTCTTTCAGTCTACACTTTTACAATGCACTATATATTTACATTTCAGTTTATTGCTATAAATTTATTTTGCTAGAGTCTGTCTTGCCTGTGTGATTACAAGTTCTACAAAAGAAAGAATATTATATCCATCTGTTTACTGATATCTTTCCTATGACTAACACACTGTCACATGGAAAACTCTAGATGAGTATTTCTGAGAGGATTTGTAAGTTAATGAAAGTATAATGAATGGATGCATATTTCTCTTCCTCTGATGGCAAAATGCCAGATATCTCACTTGAGTTAATCATAAAGAATGACAAAAATAAAATACCTAGCCTGTAAATTGTTTTATAACTTTCTACTACTGCCACTGACTGTAAGATATTCACTATGACTCTACGAAGAATACAGAAAGGAACTAAAACACAATCCTCTGACAGAAATGCCTGCAAGCTAAGTTCAAGGCCAACCTAAACTGCACAGTGAGACCCTGTTTCAAAAAGATAAAAAAGAAAATACAGACTAAACCTATTATTCCTTGACAAGCTTCAAAATTGCACTGGTGATCTTACAGACACTGAAGGGCTTAAGAGCATAAAGAACATGCTTTATGAAACGTGTCACATAATTCTGGTTACACCTAATTTCTAAAAATCAATTACTACACAAAACATCATTAATGTGAAAAGCACCTGAAATAGAAGCTGGTTAGGGAAATAGGCATGACCTATTAATTACAAGTTCAAATTAATTACAAGTTTACATGGACTTCTGTTGAGAACTCCAGCAGGTTTTCAATAGGGTAGCCTAGACTTGGGTTATGGCTTATACACAGATGTGCCCCCAAAGTCTCACGTTGTGATAAGTGAGGCTTTCTCAGAGGTGGAGGGATTGAGAGTATGTAATGCTGGAAATGATTAATGATTCAATGCTAGGATCAAGAGCACTAGAGTTAAAGGTATGAGTGCTACCTGCCCTAAGTAGCCTGGATAAGATATAAGAGAAAGAGTTGTGCTCATTCCTTCTTGCTTTGCTGCTTTCTTCCCATCATGAACTGCTTCTTCTGTGTAATGTCACCCTGCCTTGAAACCAGCCAATTATGGACTGAAACCTCTACAAACTGTGAGCTAACTAAATCGTTCTTCCTTTAACTTTGGGTGTCCAGTATTTTGTCCCAACTTTACAAAAAGTAGCTAAGACAATTTGACAGAAGGCTGGGGCATAGGACCTCACCACTGCCTCTCAGGACCCAGATGTAGATGTTCTCACAGTCTTCCTCAAGATTTGGGCAGCATAAAAGAAAGGTAGCCATTAGGAGTTGGTGTTATCATATATAATTTTCTATGATATCCCATGGTGTGTTTCAGATTCAGCATGTACTTTTATCTTTATTCTTAACCTCTTTTCCCCTTTACTGGGACCAAGCTCAGTCTACAGGTACAATTTCTCTCCTACTCTTTATTTGTACTTTCTTGAATAAACTTTGCCACTGTTCTTTTGCTCATTTTGTCTAATTCTTTATTTGAGATGAGGAAAACCAAGAATCTAAATTCAGAAAGAGAGGGAAGCAATCCAAATGCAATAACATTTAATTGGTGAGCCACTTTTTTAGAAACAAGCTACCTGATAACACACCTACATATTCTCTAAACTCTGCTTATATAGAGCATGTAAACATGAGTTAATAAAAGCTACTACATACTTTTCAAGTGTGAATATTTAAGCCTATGTTACTGTTTCTAGAAAGATGCAGCTTACTCAAGAGGGCATATTTTAAATCATCAGTGACATAACTGATACCATTATCATTATCAATGGTACCTCAAAATAGAGGCAATTACATTGACAACTGCTATAAAGTACTTGCCAGACATAGTATTTGGTAGTATTTCAACTTTAATATTCAGGACAACTCTATAAAGGAAGTATCGTTAGAATTTTTATTTTACATTTTAGGGAACTAAGACCCAAATAAACCAGTAACTTCTCAAGGTCATATAGCTTGTAAGCAGATACTAGAACCAGATCTCTCTAAGTTCAAAGCCCTAGAAATGTCCAGGGAACTACATAATAATAATCTACCCCACCCCACCCAGATACAGCAAGCACAGAGAAGCCTTTACTTGGTGAAATCATATTTAGGGTCTCAAGCAGGAAGAGCCAGCAGAAATTCAGGTAGCATCCTCCAATCCAAGCCAAACACTCCTAAAATTAATCCAAATCAGGCTCTTTATATGACTGTTTCCATTTTCCTCCTTTTTTTTTTTTGCTTGTATTTCAGGGAAGGGACTACAGCATGTTAAGGGTCTCACTACTAGATCAGACTCACAATGATCTCCCTGTTTATAGCCTCCCATGAGCAGGAATTACAGTCGCATGCCACCATGCCCAGTCTCAATTGCCATCTCAGTGCACACCGGGAGTGGGGCCCGCATGGCAGGTCCCAGGGGATTGAGCCCTGGGCCCCTGGGCCTGCTTGCAGGTGCTTTATGTTTCCATTTTCTTAATACACACTTTAGAACATGTTCAACCAGGACTCAAACTAGCCAGCTACCTCAACATTCATGCAGCCAATCAACTGTCCAATTGTCCTAATCAAGATGTGACAGTAAATAAGCTTGGTAGGAAACCAAGTCTTCTTAGGTCAAGGCAGGAAGGGGTCTGTGTCCTGGCAGTGGTTCCATTCACCCTGAAGATGCTATTTCACTTTAGTGTTGATGGAAACATAGGCCTCTCTAAGCCCATGGGTGTTGAGTTTGCTGTGCTAGTCACTTTCTGGGGATCCATCTGAGGTCTCAAGGACACATGGTTCTAATAAATAACTGCTTTGTTTGTGACTGAAATTTCCCAGGATGATGGGACCAGGAATTTGTGTTTCTTACATTCTCAGGATATGTGCCATTGGGCAGTTTCATCTCTGGTATGCCATCTTTTTCAAGGTTTTTCCTTGAATATACCCTAGAAAAGAACTTCAATTTTGGACATTAAGAGTGGACTAAGATATTTGCTGAGCATTTCTGAAAATGAAAAATAAGATTTCTGCCACAAGAAAACATGGAGTTGTGTACGGGAGGTAAAACTTCTCAGAACTAATGACAACAAACAAGAAGACATTGTGGGTGTTATTAACCTAAAACACAGAGGAGGAAGGGATTTGTTCTAAATCTAAGATCAAGAGTAACTCTCATCCAACACTGAGCACTTCCAAAATATTGTGCTAGGTGCTTCACACAGTACATTATCCTACCTAATCCTATCTCTACCCTGTGGAATATATTCTAATTAGTACTATTATTCTCATTTAACAAATGAGGACTCAGAGAAGAGACAAAGGGCCTACCCATTTTCAAACACTAGAATTCAGATGTAGAGCTGCTGGCCAATACCTAGGCGTATGTTGTTTCCACTACAATATACTACATCTCCTAAAGTAAGAAACTCCTGGTAGAAAAGGAAACTGAACTGGTTTCCTCTTCATAATATGAGGACAATAGCAATGCCAGCTTCACAGAGCTATGGTGAAAGCTCAATGAAATCAAGAACAGAAAATCTTAGCACAATTCTTGGCAAACTATCAGAGCACAGTAAACAGAGGTGGTTCTCCCATCGCTATTACCATCATCTCTGTCATTTCTTCTTTAAAAGCCCTGGGATATAGTGGTCATGGGCCAAAAAGCCTTTAATTTTTGTTTTTGTTTTTAGATTTTAACAAAATAAACATTTGTCTTCCTCTGAAAAAGCTTTCCTAAAACACAAGTTACTTTCATAATCCTTTCATTAGTGAGGCTGCTGTTTCACCATTGAGTGAAGCCATACCTTCTCTTCTGAAGAAACGGTCAACTTGTCACTTGATATCAAGCTACACACCTGGTCCAGACTCAGGCTGAGAAACTCCTCCCCCAGCATCACCTCCGGAAAATGCTGCTCTGTTCCAAAAAAATAAAAAGAAGTTAAGAACACAAAGATGGAACCTACACCTGCTCTTCTATGAGCAAATGTCATAACAACCTGCAGGATTCAGAGTACAGGCACAGGAGTGGGTGGTGGAGGAATAGACAGAGACAAAAGAAGCACAGAGGCACTCTGGCTAGAAGGAAACTAGCCTTTTAATTCTGTAGCAAAGGCATACATCGCCCTGGGTGATCCTGTCCTGAACATCAACACAGATGAAAATGGGGCAGAGAGATCTGAAGATACATTTTTCCCTTGTTCTGTAAAATTAATAACAGCCTTGCAGTAAAGCCTCCCCAGGACCTGCCTACATAATTGAGCTCATTTCCCCTCAAGGCATGAACATGGTGCCCCCTGCAACTCAGCCAAACAAAAATGGGTCAGAACAGCTAGACCCATTTTTGGATCTAGAAGTCTGGGGGTTCTTGTAGGAAGTCAATAGAAAGAAGTCAGATCGGATCATCCTGTCTGTCCCAAAGTCAAGCCTGTTACAGTAAATCATTGATCTATGTGAAGAAACCCAGCTAAGCATCCATCCAGGTGTGGTAGCAACAAGTTAGCCCCACCACCACTGGCAACAGTCCATAGCAGCCAACTAAGATGAAGAAAATGTGGGAACAGCTAGAGTAAGACAAAACCCACCTCTTATGGTCTGAGGTCCTTTAGAGGAAAATGTCAGGGATAACTCCAATTCTGACGTTTGGTTGAACATCAACCTGCCATTACAGAACATTTTTGCCACTGAAATGTCACCCACTTCAGAAAGAAGAAACTCAGGTTTAAATCCTGGTTTTGTCATTGATGAGCTATGCCTCAAGCCAATGAATGGCATCACTTTCTTGGGCTTTACTACCCTCTTCTGGAAAATGGAGGCAACATTTTTTCACCTTGCTTTGCTCCCAGGTACTGATGAGATTGGATCTGTGAGAGTCCATCCAAGAGTGAACAATGCACCACTTAGCAGGCTCTTGGGATCGTGGTATTGTCTGACTTTTGCACCAGGCCTTGCTCCTTTCTTAGTTCTCTCAAACTCTGCACTATTGAGCAGCATATGTGCTCCTTGCCTTCCTGCCTCTTCTTTCCTTCCTTGGTGTCTTGCCTTCATCTTGGTGGTCTCTGGGATAACTCTAAAGGGATATACCTTCTCTCTACTGGGAGTTACCCCTCCCTGCAGACCTAGAGAGCTGCTGAAATATCAAGTCTACTGCAGCTGCATATTAAACAAAAAGAAAATCAAAGCCTGTTAAGCTTCTCTTACACATTTATCAGCTTTCCAAAAGACAAAGAACTTAAGATTTGAAGTATTTTTTGGAAAACAATCATTTTTATTTTTATTTTATTTTATTTTTGTGGCACAGGGGATTAAACTTAGAACCCTACACTTGCCAAGCAAGTGCTTATTCTACTGAGCTATCTCCCCAGCCCCATAATTTTTTAATACTTAAAACAATTTCACACCAAAGCATTCCCATGTGAACTGCTGACTTCATCAAGAGTCTCTAACTGTTAGTGTTGTACTCTCAGAGATATTATAAACAATTCCTTTCATCTCTCACTAGAAAAACAAAAAGTGTTCCCTACTTATTCCCCATCAGCCTACTGAAACTACTGGTCACTATTCAAGCTTTTCCATACTGAAACCAGAAATGTTTATATTTAACGAGACAAATCAGACTATATGACAAGAAGCAATAATATAACACAAGTCTTTGCAAAGCTAGTCTTTGTTTCCCCATATTCAGTTTGAGGTCCTCAGGAAAGTTGCAAACCAGCACCAATATTTTGGTGGTCCAGAACCATAGCTGGCCTTCTAAACTTTATCTTTGATGAATCAGAAATCTGATGTTTAGGAAAAGAAAGAGAAGGAAAAGAACAAACAGTGACAAGAAAGTAAAACTGTGTGTTATAAAACAAAACCAATGATTTCCTTACAGCACAGAAAACCAAAGTAGATTGAGTTTGGATTTTGAAAAGGGAGAAGAAGGTATAATAATGCATATTCCATATGTGGTTTGATGAGCAAACCAGGAGTACTGAGAGACAGATGAAGGCAAGAAGTAGTCAGCCTCTTACATCTTTCCATCTCTTTCCCTGTGGGGCACACCAGGACTTGAATCTAGGTCCTTTCTGTCTGAAGAAGGCTGCTGTTTTGTCCATGAGGAATATTTTATTTACTGCAACTCATTCAGAAATCCTCCCAGAATGCAGTGTCTGGTGAGGAGGGGGGCGACAAGGGAAGTAACAGATAGCAACTGCTTGCCCAAGCCTAGCACCCAAGGACCCAGGGGATATGCAGGGCATGAGCAGAGAAGACAAAGAAAGGGATCAGAAAGGAAACTGTTCTGCCAACATCCTGGAGACTATGCGGATTTCTGGGAAGAAGACACCAAAAAGGCTATATGGATAGAAGGCTGTGGGGTGGTGTCACTTTTGCTGGCTATAAAGGAGGTCTCCAAGATCAATGCAGCGTATAGCTCTTAAAACTGAAGCTGTTTATGTCCAAGATGAAACTGAACTCTATTTAGGCAACTAATACAGTTGTGTACATGAAACAGAGAACAACACAGGGACTCCTGGCAGGAAACCAAACAAAACCAGAGTAATCTAGGGAATGAGAACTCATGCCATGGAAATGATGGCTTAGTTTGGGCCAGAACTGAAAGAAACTTTCCTGTAAAGGCCATAGAATCTGTTCTACCTCCCAAGGGCATAACAAATGAAAAGTAAATAAATAAAAATGGACTTGCAAGCAAGAAGAATATAAATTCTCTCTCTAATCTAAGGAGACAGGTTGAGTCCCCAGAATCCTTGACTCAGAGCTGCTTTTCTGTTAACAAAACTTAAGAAACAAGAGTAATAAGTGGAAAGAACAGCAGGAACCCCAGCTAACGTACCTTCTTGGAAAATAGGAATTCCCCAAAACAGTGTATTCAAGTCAGCCTTCTTCACAGTTGCTTCCCAGAAAGTACCCACTCTGCCTCCAGACATACTTTCGTATGAATCATCTTCTACTTTTAACAATTATTTTTGTTTTACTTTTCTTTTCCTTTAATATATTAGCAGAGAATATGGTAAAGACCCTTAGCTAAGACAACACCTGAGTTTAGCTCCTATAGCCACTTCCTTCCAGACTTTGATCCCTCATTCATAAAATAGAACCACAGTTAATACCTGATCTAGGTCTTCGGATTGTTCTAAAGCCCAAAGATAATAATTTATAGTAGCCTTACATTAGAGTTTTTAAGAGCCTCTTTAGGAGAGAAAAATGATTGTTATTGGCCCATGTCCCTCTTTTAGAAAGTCCAGGTCTGGAGACAGCACCATTCTTTAATAGAGAAGCTTTTGTACAGCACTGAGACATCCCCTGGAACTGCAGGGATGTGGACTATAAGTCATAAAGACTAAGTTTAAGTTCACTGAATTCAATAAA
>PVKN010044108.1:0-10147 GCA_004027915.1 Capromys pilorides
TCACATACGGCCTCCCTTGGACTTGCTCTGCACCAAAGTGGTACAGGCCTTGGTTAGAGAATGCCAGGCCCGGATTGGGTTTCCAGCAAAAGCAGGTTGTTTCCCACCCCGACTAGGCCTGCTCCCCACCCCCATCTTTGATCCAGGATCCGCGCAGGTTGGGGGCCCCGCACCCAGGAAACGCCCTGGCCCTGCGCCCAGGCGTCCTCACCTTGAGCGCTTCGTTCTCCTCCCGCAGCTTCTCCATCTCCTCCTGCATCTCCTCCTGCTCCTGGAGTCTCTGCGACTGCGAAGGCGGGGGCGCCGCCGGCTGCAGGCCACCTGCTCCCCCCGCGCTGGCCTCCGCGCCCGGCTGGGGGCCCTCGGCGGCCGCCGCCATGGAGGACGCGGCGGGGCCCGCGAGCGGCTCGCACAGGCCCGGGGCGCCGGCCACGGGGGATCCCCGGCCGCAGCCGCCGTTCTTCGTGTGCATCTGCGCCGCGGCGGCCGCCGCTCGCTCCTTCTGGAGGTGGAACTGGATGAGCTCAGACTGCAGGCAGCCCTCCTTCCAGTAGCTCGCGCCGCCGCCCCCCGCCGCGCCTCCTCCGGGGTTCCTGCCGCCGCCCGGGCCCGGCACTCGGCCGCTCGCCCAGCCGGGAGGCGACGTGGACGCCCCTTCCCCGCCGCCGCCGCCCCTCTGCGCCGCGCGCGCGCCGCGCCCTCGCCAGCCCCGGGGCGTTGCCGCCTGCGCTGCGCCCCCCTCGCGCTCCGCGGGACCGCTGCCGACTCCTCCTCCTTCGCGGTCCGCGCCGCCCCCCTCCGCGGACGCAGGGGACTCCCCGACTTTGGTGGGTGCCGGCTCGAGCTCCCGCGCGTGCTCCTCGGGCGGCGCGGGTCTCCTGGGGCCCCCGGGGCCAGGGGGCGCGCCCGTGATCGCTTCAGCACCCGGCGCGGGCTGGACAGCGCCTCTGGGCGCGGGGGGCGCCGCCCTCTCCACCCCGCCCCCGGCCCGCGCCCCGGCGCCCGGCGCTCCGCGGCTGCCCGCCTTGCTCCCGGGCGTTGACGGTGGCTGCCGGGCCGGGGTGAGCTTGGCGCCGCCCCCCGCGGGGGTCCTGGTGGCCGCGGCCGCCTGCCGGAGGGAGCCGTCCCTGGGCCTGGCGGGGGACTGCGCTCGCGGCTGCTTCCGGCTGCTGCCCTCCGGGTGCAGGCGGGCCTCGGGAGCCGCGCCGACGGCGGGGACAGCGCCCCCGGGCGGTGGCTGACTCATGGTGTCCGCCGAGAGCTACGGGATGCCTTCGAAATCGTCCATCTCGACCTCGTCCTCTTCCCGCCTCGCCGCCACCAACTTTCCTTTCCAAGCTAGGGCGGAGACAAAAGAAAAGACGCGCAGGGTGTCTGCACTGCTGGCGGCTGTGTGCGCGCGAAGCCCCAGAATGGACGAGCGAGGCCGGAGCCTCGACTAGAAGGGCTGGAGGCCAAGCTTCCGATTCGTGTTTCGCCCGAGGTGGCGCTGACTCGGACTCTAAGTCAGCACAATCATGGCTCTGAAAGTAGTTGTGTCTTCTGATGACAGCAGGTGCGGGGAAGGGTGCATGGGACACAGGGTCAGAAAGGAAATGCGGAGAAGGGAGAGGCAACACAAGAGCGGAGAATGTGGAGGAGAAAGGAAACACGCACGAATTCTAATCGGCAAACCTACTTTTTCACCTTCTGCGTTCCTTTCCATAAAATCTATATTTAAAGGCTGGTTTAGTGCAAAAAGTTTTCTGTATTCATTGTTCTTTTGTGTGACTTAGAGAAAAAGCATCATAAAACAGGTCCCTAAGGAACGTTTGCAATGGGTAAGCGACATCTTTTTGCCTCGAGCAGATCCAGTCTCTAATGCTTTTAGAGCAACGCGCCCAATTTTCTTTAGAATGGGCCTGAAAGAAAATACAACTTTTCTATTAACTGAAAGAAAACATGAAAGACTACATCAACCCAGTTTCAAGAAAGTAGTGGCAATAGAAATAATCTATATGATGTAGTCATTCACTGCCTCAGAGAGATTGGCTTCTAGTTTTTCAAAGTACTTGTTGAAAAGCTGACTGGTGGTCTTTAAGTTCCACGGGTTGAATTTTTCTACTCCTAGGCTGTTTTGTAGATATGGAGGCCAGTTTACTCTCAACGCCATTGCAAGCTAGAACATATATACTCATCCTTAAGCACCTCGGGTGACTCCACGGGGCTGCCCCACTTCTGAGGAGCCCACCCTTTCTTGTGCTGCTCTCAAGAGGTCCTGTCTTTCCTCCTGTGGTTCAGAGCAGTTGCCAACCTGTAGCTTTCCAACATAAATCCATGAGTGATTCCTTTAGTCTGGAAAACAACAAACTACTGTATTCTAAGTTTTTATCATCAGCGATCCAGTTAGCTGGATAATTTGGTGCCTTTTCATTGGAAATACCCTATCTCTTTAAAGTATTAAAAGGGCATGACTAGGCATAAAGCTCTGAAAAGAAGTCCCTCCCATCAAGATATTTAACTGCTGGTTACCTTACTAGGGTTAGTTTGGCTATCTTAAGCATACAATCATTTCCCACTTTGTAATACGCATAATAACAAACTACTAAAAGTGTCTTCCGCCTCTTTCTTTCTGGGATCTCTTTTCACCTGAGAATTTGGAAAGACAGACTTCACAGGAGAGAAGAGTTACCTGTCAACTTTCTACATCTGGAGAAGAACACCACCTGGACTCTCTGGTCTAGTCAAGCAACAAGGGTCAGTCCCAACCAGGCTGTATCGCCAATGTAAATTGAGTTTTGTTTTCAGTTAGAACGAGGCGTTGAAGAGGCGAGAAGCATGAGATAACGCTTCCGTTTGGCTCCGGGCAGCTCTAACCTAGAAGAAAGCTCGGGCTGCGGGAGCCGGCTGCTATCACGTGACTCCCTCCAAGTGTCAAGTCTCTTCGCGGCTTCCCCTTCGGAAGTGGCCACCCAAGCAACCGGCACGGCCCAAACCAACAGGGAATCTCCAGTCTTAGCTGCAGGCCCACCCACCCCGCTTCACATTCCCTTTAGGAATCCAGACCCGCTCACTTCTCAGCAGAGATGGTGTCTCCAAGAAGCGGACTCGGACCAAAAGCCCTTTCTTGCTGGTTCTCCGGAGACCGCGGTTCGCGTCCGTGCCTTTCAGAGCCCAGGAAAGTTCGGCTTCGTGGTACTGAGGAGGCCTTTCTGGTGGAGCAGGACTCTGGGCCGGGCCGAGTTCCACACCACTCGGGCTCTCGGAATAATGGCGAAAGCGGGAGGCTCGGCGGCGCTGAGCGCGGCGCGCGGCGAGCGCAGCCCGGGTGCCAAGCTGTGCCAGACGCCCGGCGGGTCGCGCAGCGCGCTGCGGAGCTGAGCTTGCAGGCAGCGCGAGCTTGCACGGGCGAGCAGGGCAGCCGTAGCCGGAGAGTGGCGAGTTTGCAGAGGAGCGAGGCCGAGGTGGGGACGAGGGCCGGGGGTGCGGGGTGGGGGGTCGCGAAGGCAGCTAGGCCGGAGCCACGCCCGAGAGCAGGGCGCTGCAGCCACGCTCAGAGTCCTGGCTCCTCTCTCGCACCCCGCGCTCTGCTGAAGCTTCCAAAAGCGCGTCGAGTCGGATGCATTGGTTTCCTGCAAAGCTTTGTCTCGGGTCGGATCAATCTCCATCAATTATTAACAAGAGCTCTTTTCTGGGGGAGGCGGAGCGCAGCAGCCTGCCGGGTGTGAGGGATGTGGTCGGAGTCTCCGGATGCAGCTGCGGGCGCTGGGCGGCTCTGAGTTCTCTTTGTTCGCTCACTTTCCCTCTGCTGAGCTCTGCACGCGGCGCCGCCTCCCCGCCCCCAGCCCGGGCGGAGTCTCCCGATGTCGCTGCCACGCAGAGAGAAGGCTGCCAGGCCCTCTGTCCCGCAGACAAAGGCTTCCTGAGAAATCATGACTGATGCAGCGCCCAGGGAGCAAACACCGCTTCCAAACATGCTTTGCCCAACAGCCAACTCTGGCTAGGCTTTCTCTTTCCTTTGTTGAGTGCCAGTGTCTTCTGTGGAAATAATAGGCAATGGCTGAAATTCAATCTTTGTTGTAGCGCGCGTGAATAACAGTAGCCAGGAACGGTGCATTTATAAAATGCTCGTTTGAAAGAGAGGTCACAGTGTATGAGTTCACAATTCACAATGATCCACACTGTTGCATAGCGGTATTTTTAAAACGAGAGTGATTTTTTTCTTCTAGTTCTGTCTTTTTATTTCCCCCCCCCCCGGAAGAGCGTGTGGAGGTTTTTCTCCAACCTCTAAGAATTCCTTTGTGCTCAAGAAGAGAGAGAGAGAGAGAGAGAGAGAGAGAGAGAGAGAGAGAGAAGAGAGCAAGCTTTGGCAGGGGTCCTTTTTAAAAGAAATTAAACTTCTTTAATATAGTGGTTTTGTAAAGAACTGGAGAAAAATACCTTGCAGCAATAATGAATGTTCATGCTAACATGGACATTAGTGTAAATTATTCTTTCAAATCTGGCATTAATAAAAGAAACAAAGGCAATTTGGGAGTAGCTTGCATACAGAGAATCATCACAGCAAAATAAAGCACATAAAATGCCAGGGGATTGATCTCTCCAGTGATACAAGACGCAGGTGTGATGTGAACGACAAAACCATTTCATGTTCCAAAGCAGAGATTCAAAGATGAAGCGTGGCTGGTACTGTCCAAGGTACTGGGGCAACAGACAAAAATCAAGAAATTTCTCACCTGGGGAGACTCAAACTACTGCTGAGACCCGAGAAAAACCGACACAATCTCCTTGCCATTTTTAAATCCCTTTTAGGAGGCAAGAAAGCAACATCTGTGGGATTTAAAATGAAAGCTCAAACACTGACAAGCACCCCAAAAGCAAAGGGGGAAAAATGAAGTGAAAAAGCAGTCGTGAGCTGCGTCGAATTTATACGAAGCACTTTTCATTATCTATTCATACTTGAGCTGCAAACTGCTTAAGAAATATCGTGATGTGTAGATCTCATTCAATCAGACGTGGAACATTGGAGACTGAGCGTGGTGGCGTGAGCCTGTAATCCCAGCACCTAGGAGGCTGAAAACAGGAGGATCACTGTGAGTCTGATCTACACAGTGAGACCCTGTAAACCCTCTACTAAATATATATATATATATATATATATATATATATATATATATGTATATAGATAGATAGATACAGATATATTGATATGTTGGGTAAAATGTTTTCTGATCAGCCTTCACAAATAAAACACTGATACTGTAAAAAGAGTTCAGGACACAAAGCACAGCCCCCTTGCCTCATTGAGAGCATGGGCCTGTCAGGCACTCCCATCTAAGGTTTTACAAAGGTAATTATATTTCTTGCAAAGCAGTTTCTAACTTTAAAAAGTCTAGTAAAATCAAGAATGGATTATCATGCATGCTTAAATCAAACAATATGCCTAAATGTTTCAGTGTATTAATTGGCAATATATAATTTTAAGTTTACAAATGATTATCAGATAAACATAAGCAGTGTTGGAGGTGTGTCTTCATCCATGTGAAGATAACACCATGACATGAACTTCTGCAGAAATGTGTGTATGTGTTCCTTCTCACTTGTTGGCGCAAATATATTTCTTCAGTTTATAAATCCCAAAGACAACTATTCAAAGATATATTTTCAAGAATCTAGAAAAGTGTTTTTATGGTTTACATCTAACACTCACCCTCAAGTCTCCTGTATTTGAAAGATGATTTGGCCGTGGGGTATTGAGTTCAGTACTTCCTGGGTGTGCTGTCAGGAGGTGAGTCTGTTTGGAGGAGTGGCCTGACCTAGAAGGGTGTAGTTTTTCTACTGTTCCTTTTTCTCTCCACTTGTTGGCTGCCCTGGGCTGCTCACCTTGCCCCTGCTATACTGTTCGGAGCCAGCTGAACTTTAACTGGAACTGTGAGCCAAAATATCAGTCTCCTCTTCCTATAAGTTTTGGGTCCATGCTATTTTGGCACAGTGACAAGAAGATGACGAACACAGACCTGACACTATTTTTGCTGCTTCAGAGGCAGGCTCGCCAGCAGACCTCCTAATGTTTGCTTGCAATAGTGAGTCAGCAGCTCCACAGCACAGCAAGACACGACCCTTCAGTTGGGAAAGGGAGAACAAAGGCTCAGCTTGGAAGCCCGTTACCATATCATACAGCTCAGCAGTCTAAACACCTGCCCGCCAAGCTCAAGGACCCAGGTTTGACCCCCAGTACCACATGCCATTCATGTCGCGCTGAGCCAGTCACCAAAACTGGGCATGGTGGCACATTTCTATAGTCCCAGCACTGGGGAGGCTGAGACAGGAGGATCACTATGAGTCTGAGCTGTGTAATAGACCCTGTACCAAATAAATAAATAAATAAATAAATAAATAAATAAGGCTAAAGAAGCTTAAATAAATGTCTTTTAGTATCATGACTTTAAATGAATCACAGATATTTTAAATCTATGTAGCATTCCAGATTGCAAGGCCATTTTCCTTTGTACATGCTAAGAACTTTGGGGGTAGCTATTCTTTTCCCCATTTAAAACAGAGTACCAGAATTACAAGACTTTAAGTGTCCTACTCAAGTTCATTTTCATGATCTCAGTTTGAACTTAGGTTTTCTCTTTTGTCAAATCTGTTTCATATTTGCCTAAAGTACCTTTGTAAAACACAATTTAAAAGCCAGCCAGATAGCTCATCAGACTAAAGCACCTGCTTTGGTAAAGCACAGCAGCCGAGGTTCAATCCCCAGCCTGTCATGCTGGCCCCACCCCTGGGGCATCCTGAGGCAGCGACTGAGTCTGGATATGATGGCACAAGAGCCTGTGATCCCAGAACTTAGGAGGCTGAAAACAGCAGAATCACTGGCAGTCCAAGCCGATCTACTTAGTGAGACCCTGTCTACTCTGTAGACCCTGTCTTAAATTCATTAAAAAGGAGTCCACATCTCTAAGGCTGATTTTATACTTGTACCATACCTCAACATTTTAAGAGTCATATATTATTTACGTTTGGAGGCATTCTCTCACTTAATATGACATGTGAATTGTTTTCTTTCCTGAAACTTGTGTATATTTTATTTGACTTCTTTTGGAAAAACCAATATAGTCCACATCTATTTTTCTTTTAATGAGGTCATAATTTGCTCCACTTCTCTATCAGTCTTCATTACTTTAACTCTTGCTTTTGTTTCTCTAGCTATTTGATTGCAAAGGAAACAGAGCAGCACAGGTACAAACTACGTTCAAAGGGCTACTAGAGGGTTAGTTCACTTGTGAGAGAACTCAGGATCATTTGTACACTATGCTAGTGCACAAGCACAGAGCTAAACCCCAGCAACTCTTTCACACCATTTTGTAGTTACCTGTTGTTCTCTCTTTCCTTTGCAAATACTGTCAAATCCGGCCCTCCATAATTTTGTTTAAACTTCTATAACTACTTCTCATGTTAAATAACAGATTCCTTCCATCAAATCCATGTTTCTAATGCTACCACCTAACATATTGATTAAACAACACTCTCCTCTGGTCATGCTCATGCTGGGTATAGTGTTGTAGGCACCTGAGTTATACAAAAATATTATAGGCAGTCACACAGGGCCAGGCCCTCAAGGAGTCAAGATGGAAGACAAGGTGACTACACAGCTGTGCAAGAGGCAGACACCCTGCTGTGGGCTTGACCTCAAGAAAAAGAAAAAACAAAAGTAGCCACATACTTCCCTAGGAACACTCATCAGGGATTGATATTCTAAATAGGTATCAATCACCTTAAAAGCACCTAAATGAGCCAGTAACCCAACCCCCAACAGGAAGAGACCCTGTTCCTATTCAAGCCTGCTTGATGTGTGACTCCCTTCCCCATTTGATATTGGCTTTAATCAATTTTACCTGAGCAATGGTGCTTGTAACCCCATTGGTTGACTATAGTTTTGTCCCTCCTCATGGCCACCTAAGCGAATTTTCATGGTTTCCACCTTAGAACAGCCTCCGCATGGTTTTACACTATAAAAGTCCCTGGAAGAGACAGCTTTCTGGGGGACCACCCACTTGGGGACACCCCTCCTATCCCTATCTCGGAGAGGAGCTTTCTTTCTCTCTATAAATATGTTCTGCTCATTACCTCCGTTTGTTCCTAAAATTCATTCTTCAGTTTTAGAGAACATGAACTTGTCCCAGGTACTTTTCAGGTTGGGAGTTTCCTGTATCATTTGAAGGTTCCCTATTGGAGGTCATCCACCCCAGATCTGTTTTTTCTTCCTGCATCAATAGGACAAACTTAGTTAAAACTCTTTTCTCTCCAAGAAAGTACGCTCCCCTCATCCTATAAAAATGTAGTCTTTTCTGCTACTTTCCTACGGGGATCCCTATCTTACCTAGACTTAGTATTCCCTTTACTCGTAAACATACACACTTAGCTTACTTCTGTATCTTTGTGTCAGTATTCCGAGTGCTTGGCATACTCTTTGTTCTCTGTTTCAGAATCTTTCTTAATTTGTCCTAGATAGAATTTGTTCATGAAATCAGCTTCTATTTCATAACTTTCATGATGCTCTTAGGCAAATTAGTTAAATTTCCTAACTATTAGATTTAACTCAGTCATAGGTTGTTTTGTTTTGTTTTGTGCAGAGTCTTACTACGCAGCTCTGACCCATAGTGATCCTCCAGTTTCCTGCCTCCCAAGTGCTGAGGTTACAGGCATGCACCACCACACCTGGACTGCACCACTGGCTCAGTACACCTGAGAGCAGGGCTGGCACAGCAGGCAAGGCCAGGAATTGAACCCTGGCCCCTGCACTTCCCTAAGCAAGTGCTTAGTTTGCTGAGCTGTACCACCAGCCCTCATAGTTTTTTTTATTATTATTTTAAATGTATTTCTACATAATATATTGCTAAATTCATGTTCCTGATAGAATCTAATTCATACAATTATTATTATGAAATGATGAAGGTAGTTCTTACCATAGTCTATACAACGCAGCAGTCATAACTACTGATAAATGATGACTATAGTGGTGTGGCATCATGAGCTGTCAGTAGCATTAGCTATCATTTTTACTATAAGTATTTTACCAATATTATTAACTTAATAAAATTATCTCATTCCTTTATATAAGATTAATTTCACTCTGATAGAAGCACATGGCTTGCACTGAATTTGTTTATAAACATCTATCCCGCTAGTGAATGTCTTAGGATAATATTCTTCTGCCCTTTATTTCCTGAGAGGGTCAGACCCACAGAAGTTGATCCATACACACCGATTGATTCGTAGAGTCACAGAGGAAAAAAGCTGATGTCTTTGGAGCCCCTTTCTGCTTCTCAAGAGTAATTTAGCTTGGCAGTGCGCCACTGTTCTGAGGTTTACTGGCGTAAGCATGCAGTCACACACCACAGTTGTTCTCTGGCTCACACTTTAGATAATGACTCATAGGCTCCTTGGGTTGTAAACACCATGATCCATGCTTTTCTCTCTGAGCAAGCCACCCGAGCCGCATTACAGTTAGGGCTTAGGCTAATTTCAAGCATCTCAATAAAGTCTATACATGATCTCTTAGAATAAATATGTATGCATGCTATAATTTAACACTGTGATTCAAAAGTGGTTTAAATTCATATTGGATTAAGGCTGTTTGTGAATGACAGGATTGCTACTTTACCATGGATTCTTTAATTACTCATGTCTGTGTGGTTCTGCACATCTAGTTGATTCTTGCATAATCAAAACTTCTATTGCATTATTTCTCATAATGTTCATGAGTATTCAACATTTCTAATTTAAGCAGATGTCTAGCCATTCACTGTAGCCACAATTTCATTGGATGCCTGGCTTCTACTTGCTTCATTCTTAAACTTTTCTTAATCCTACTGGAGAGCTGCAGCAAGTGTTGAACTTATATAAATGCTAAACAAATTGAGGCTCACCATTACATTTTCTACTAGTATTACTAACTTAATACTCCAGAGTCTTCAAAGTTTCTAGCTAAGCGTTTTAGCAACTATCTCACAACTCTGGAGTCTCTTTCAGCACTCAGTATTCATCAAGAACAGTGCCTTAAGATGAGCAGCACAGAATGTTTCTCACCAGGCAAGAACGGGATAGCAAGCTACTCTATGTCACTGGGAAATTTTAGTGAAGCTTCTCATGTTTACATCTCCTT
>PVKN010044109.1:0-10139 GCA_004027915.1 Capromys pilorides
ATTTAATTTGAAAGGTATGTCATAAAACTAGAATCAGACTTACCAAATAGTTAGACTTCATGACCCCTCTCTACTGCTGGCATTTTTTGTAAACAATAAATACAATAAGCATTAGCTAATTTTCCATCAACTAGTCCGTAAGATAATAAATTAATTTTCTTTTATCTCATCATGAACTTTTATTTAGGTGGCTCAAGATCATAACACAATCAAATGACAATGATAAAATGGTAACATTTATGGTTATAGAATAAATGCTTAAGACATGCGAGAATTATATTGCTTCATACAATTTTTGTCTTTAAGCCTGGAACTTATAAGAAAATAAAAATTTAATCTTTTTCAAAGAAGAGATGTAAAATCTATGTAAAGTATCCAATAAATTGATGTATTGATTGAAAAATCTTGCAGATTTAGGTGATTCAGTGCTTTTGGAGGGCTTTATTTTCTGTTTTTATCTGTTTTACATGATGTTTAAGTCCAAGTTGGAGGATTGGCTACTTCAATGCTGTACTCTTTTTTTATTAAAATGATTAAAATGTTCTGTGAAAAATGTCTTTCATTTCATTTATAATTTTAAATTATAAAAAGAATCCAACAAAATCTTAGGAGTGGTCTATACATCTAGCTGCGAAGTGTAGAGAATGTCTACCTCCCAAACACCAGTGGCCAGGAGATCACATACTTAGCAACATAATCCATAACTTTAAAAAGAAATACAATGTTGGCTGGCTTTTTAGTTCTCATTTATCTTTCAAATTCATTCTTTCTGTCAGCTTTTATTATATTGAGATGCCTTATCATCTTTTGGGATATGACCTTACTAATTATTATTATTATTATTATTATTATTATTATTATTATTATTATTTTGTATAGATTCTCACTATGCAGTTCAGACTCATAGTGATCCTCCTTTTTTCAGCCTCCCCAGTAAGTGAGATTTAAGGCATGTGCTACCACGCCTGGACTCCATCACCAGCTCCGAGTGCCCTGGCATGACATGTGGTACCAGGGATTGAACCCCAGCCCCTGAGCTTGCTTAAGCAGGTGTTTCATCCACTGAGCTATCTCACCAGCCCTAATATGTAAACAAGCCTGTATTTCAGAGCCATAATTTTTTTTTTTTTTGGTGTCAGGAATAGAACTCAGGACCTTGAGCTTGCCAGGGAAACACTTGTGCCACTAAGCTATATTGCTGGCCTGACCTTAGTACTTACTAATTTACATGACTAATCTTATTATTGCCAACACAGAGTATATTTGGGTGCCTTGGGTTCTTTTTTAACTTGAGATACTAAATAACATGGATTAGAAGTCTAGACCTAAGCCAAGCATGCCTTGGATAGAATGCAAAGGGAGTAATTGGCTGCATGAAGAAGCAAATACCTTTACCAAATACAATGTGCAGGGGTACGAGTGACTTAGAGCATGAAGGACAAACAGGCTAAGGTAATGTAGCATTTCACTGAAATCTTTTTTTAAAGCCATGCCAAGCTTTTTGAGGGAGCTGGTAGCACAGCATTTAGTATTTTTACAAAGGTTTTTCTTATATATTTTCTGAGATCAAGGTAAAGACAAGTATGGTCCTCAAAACACAGCAAGATATGAAGATAGAGATACATCATGTGAGATACAGGTTAAAAACAGATATTATATTTCACCTGTTGTAAGCCAATTTTCCAGATGAGTGCTTTACAAAGTACACAGCATGGCTTCTGAGGAGTTGGGAAAGGAGACAGGAAACCAAGGTAACCCTAGCAATCAGCTTCTTATTTGAACTGCCGCAGAAGCCTTTGCCTGAAAACTCACTTCAGAACCTCCTTCCCAATGGTTGTAGCATCACCCTGCAGCGGCTGCTGCCCACAGGAAATCTTTCCCTGGGAAAGTTGAAAGACTAAGGGACTCAGGCTCCACAATTTTCTGCAATGCAGTTACCCAGTGGAAAATTTAACTCCAGATTTATAAGCTAGTGGTTGTTTGAAATAATGTATATATTTCAAAAAACTGTTGATGTATAACTCACATAGTACAACTTGCCAATTTTTAGTCTAAAATTCAATGTTTTGACAAATGTGTAGTCATAAAACTACCACAATTTAGAAAATAATGCAATTTCATCATACATTCTCTTATACTATTTTATAGTTAATTTCTACCGTACCCTCCAGCATCTTTTAAGCACTAACACGTACTTTTTTTCCCTACCTGGAAGATTTACTTTTACTAGAATATTATAGGCTTGGAGTGTAGCTTATGCCATCTGACTTATTAAGTTTTCCTTTTGAAGAGAACTAGAGGATTCAAATCACTCCAAACGGTAACAAGGCACTACTGGGGGATCTTAGGACTCCCTGTACTTTTTATTTTTTCTCTTCTTGAGAGTAGTGGTAAACTACTAACTTTACAATGTTCCCTAGTGGCCTGGAGGTGCCATGAACAGAGGGGTCAAGCTCTTTGCATCACCCGAACTTATCTGACAGAACTTCAAAGTACGAATGGTTTCTTGTTACCAGTCATGCCTCTTTGTTCTCTCTCTACACAAGTGAATGCTGTTATCAATAACTGACCCATGGAGTGGCTGTGAATAAAGAATCCAATCATACAAAATAGGTTTGACTCCTTTCATTGCTCTCAAATGATATGACTTTCGACAGAGGCCCTAAATTTTTGATATTTTTCAGATGTGAGATGGAATAAAACCACCCATCTCATAATCCCATGCTGTGAATTAAGTGACAGTAAGTATATCAAATGTCATGTAAACTGGGCATGGTGGTGCATGCCTAGTGCATGGTGGTAATCCCAGCACTCGGGAGGCTGAGGCAGGAGGATTGGTGTGAGTTCAAGACCAGTCTGGACTACAAAAGTGAGTTTAAGGCCAGCCTGAACTGCATAGTGAGACCCTGTCTCAAAAAGACAAAAAAAAAGAAAAAAAAGAAAAAAAAAAAAGTCATGTAAAGTCATTGGCATATGCTGTCCTTAAAGAAGAATAATTGATTTCTCACTTGAAATTTCTTATTCAAAGTGGTCCCTGAATTGACAAGATATAAAAGATAACTGGAATCAGAATTTATATCTTGTCTATAATAGTTATTGCCACTAGTGACTTTTGGGAACACATACAATTTGGCATGGAAGAGTTTCAAGGAAGCATCTTCTATTTATTTATCTTGAGGATTGATCTTAAGAGCCGAGGCCTTCTATACTTTGATGCCGAAAGACAGGTCATCATGAACAGAAGAGTCTGTTGAGCTTTTCTTTTTGGCCTTCCATCCTTTTCTGTGGATAAGGCTAAATTAGATGCATGTGTTTTCCTACTTGCTTTGTTGTAGTTAACAAGAGTGATCAGTCTTCAAAATGATAATGACTACTTACTTTGTACTCCTTTTAATAAAGTACACTTCTCTCTTGGGGTTTGTCTATGTCACTAGTGTTTTTCACACATTTTGGTTTGTAAACTGCTGAAAACGGAAGTCTAGGAAAGGAAGGATGAGAAGTGACTCTGTGCTACCTTTCAGGGTGATGTAGGGAAGTTCTGGGCTGAGCCTTTGCTCATCTCGAACAGATGTCACTTCATGAAGGCCAATAAGCCTCCCGTGCTTCAGAATGTTCTGGAACAACAGAAGGGTGAAATGTGACACATCAGAAAATAAAAGCGAGCACATTTTTAAGGCATGCTCCCAGTCAGTGGAAGAGACCAGCTGGCCTGGCTAATGGATGAGGGATACTACTGAGTTGTCAGTTCAGCTGCCAGGCCTCACAGCTGCTGCTTGGGATACACCCACTTGTCTCTGAGATTCGCATCGATTTCTAGGATTCATTCAGGAGGCGCAGCTCTTGGAATCAACATCCATGGTGGAGAAAGGTGGCTTTCATTCCATCCCAAGGAGAGTCTTCTTCTTGAATGTCACCCCTGCACAGTCTGAGCCAAGTTCCACTGTGAGGATAGTATTCTAGATCTCAGTCTTTTCCAAGGATTAATACAGTGAGATCTATGGTGACTGTGAGAGAATTTCCACATGGCTCGGCTGGGGCTCACCGGACACAGACAGAGGCAGAGAATGAGGTGGGGATGACAGATAGATTAAAGTTTATCCCTGAAGAATTTTATTTATCCCTGTTCCTCTGTTCAGGGAGTTTATTATGATGTAAAGCATTTCAAACATATGTGTTTTTTCTTCATATTTTAAAAGAACAGATAAAAATTATATATATTCAAGATATAAAACTTTTATTACATATACATTGTGAAATGACTGACACAACTGAGCTAACATATCCACTGCTTCATATAGGTATTAAATATCTCCCTTTTAAAGCTAGGTTCTCCCAGGGCCAGACAGATAGCTCAGTGCATTAAAATGCCTGCTTAGGCCACTCAGCAACTAGGGTTCAATTCCCAGTGTGCTGTGCTGGCCCTACCCCTACTCCTGGGGCATGCTGAGACAGAGATTGAGACTGGGCATGGTGGTACTGGTCTATAATACCAGCACTTGGGAGGCTGAAAACAGGAGCATCACTAAAAGTCCAACCTGTATAGTGGATCCTTGTACACCCTGTACTAAATACATTAAAAACAGAAAAATAAAGTTAGATTCTGCTAATTCTTTTTTTTTCTTCTGTTTTTCTGGTAACAACATTTTTTTTTTTTTTGTAGTAATAGGATCAGACCCAAGACTTTGGATATACTACAGTCTCAGCCCCAATAAGGCTTTTAGCATCAATTTTACTAGGCACTGTAGGAGTCCCTCCTAGGTCCTCATTTTGATCCGAGAAGTCAGTATTCGTAATCCCAAAGTTTCATTGTTGGAATTTCACCAACGTAATTCCAGTCTACCACTTTCCATGCAACCCACAGTGAAAATGAAGACACTAAAACACATTTATAATTATTGGGGAGCCAAGGAGCTCTAAGTCCAGCCACAAAGATGGTTCTCTGAAGCAAAGAGAGTGACCCAGGGCCTCACCCTGTTTTATTCAATGCAGGAGTGGCTTGAGGAGGAATGACTGAGAATTGTGGGAGGTAGGTGAGTACTATGAGCTGAGCTTTGTGGGGGGCCTACATTTACCTCTGTCATATGCAGAGAGGATATGCAGAGAGAGTCATCTGCATAACACTATTGAGATACTATCTAGTGTTTTGGGCAGTCTGGTGCTTCAGCTTTGATGTAGTCCCTTAAGCCCCAGGAAGTCATAGCCTCTGTCTCCAGGCTCATTCCCAGCTGGTAGCTCAGAGCATTAGCTCTTCCTCCTGCCTGGACCTGCTCACATTAAGGAGCAGCAGGTGTAGGTTACCAGGGAAACACACATACCACCTTCAAAGACTATCACCAGCACCTCAGCTAGACCAATATACATTGCTTAAAGCCAGTTGAAAGGATAAAGAGAAGTCCTAGCCAGCTCTGTACATATCTATACAAGGAAACAGGGTCAGGCTCAGCCAAAATGGAGACAGTTGCTCTTCTTTCAAGGAGAGCTGGTCAGAAGGTCCTCCACAGGGACTTATTCTGACTTTGCTTTGGTGACTATTTCAATTACAGTTCACTGTAAGAACAGAAACAACTTCTTTTAACTGTAGTACTTCTAAGTGCTATTAGGTAAGGCTGATTCTCTGGGTGGCTTAGTCCAAGAGCAAATTCTTTTCTCCTTTCACTGAGCAGGGTCTACTTAATGATTTCACATCATGTCCTTGTTGTTTTTTGAACATCTTGCTCACTCCAAATACCTTTCTTCCCTCCCTCATATTCAGTTGTCATTTTGTCTGATGTCACTGTGATGAAAGAAACCTCTTTCAAGACGCTACTTTTTCAAGCTGTGATTCAGGGGCCCAAACTCATTCTATCTTGCATCTTCACTGTGTCCAATTATAGCTTACGAGGTCTCTGTGCTTACAATGAAACTGGAAGGGAAAAGAATCTAAAGGATTTTATGTGGGAGACTGGCTTAGCTCTGTTTTGAATATGGTGTCCAATATTTTGGTCACAACCTATTAAGATAGGGCTCTAACTAGCTGCAAGGACGGTAGGAGCCATTATGTCTAGTGGGTAGGCAATAGAAAGGAAAGTGGGTTTTTGAGTATCTAGCTACTCTATATGGAATAAGGAATGGATTTAACACAGAGTGTGCATTGTGAGTACCTTAGTTATTTTCTTATGAAGCAAAATAATAGGAATTTTGCAGTATTTGTTGTACTGCATAGTGTTATCTTCAAATTAGTTGTTCATATTGCCAGATACATGCATGCAAAATTGAAAGAATGCTTACAAAATTGTTGAAAAAGCTAGAGGTGCAACAACCAGAGGCTTCCATCTAACAAGCACCTTTTTTTTTTTTTTTTTTTTTTTTTGTGGTACCAGGGATTGAACTCTGGATGTTGCACTTGCCAGACAAGCACTTATTCTACTGAGCTATCTCCCCCGCCTTTAACTTGTGGTTTTGAGGTTACACCATTACCTACAATCCAGAAATCAGGAAATCTGGCACTGCCTTTAGTGTCAATCCCACAACCTCCACAGTGGAGCCCAAAAATAAATGCAACATTGAATCTATCTGCTGCAAACACTCACCTCTGCTGGTACCCTTTCACCTCCGTGTTCCTGCAGAAAACCTTTCATGTTTCAAATGAAGCAGGAGTGTATTGTGTTAACTGATTCTAAACACAGCTGGGACTGTATCTACAAGGAAGACAGGGACATAGAGTTTTAATCTTCCTTCTGTTCAGAATCAAAGAAGATGATAGAAAGATTGGAAATATCTGTCAGCATCAACAGACAATATCTGGCACCTCAATTTCATTTAGTAATTACTGCTTTGGTCTTTACTAATGTTTTCATTTTTGTCTTTGGTAGCTGCTTTTTTATTTTTTAAGTCCTATTTATCCTTTTAATTAGGCAATAAATTCTGTAAAGGATGATACTATTATCTATATTGGTTTTAAACTGTGAAAGGTAATAATAATTGACCAGTGAAACTATGGTTTCAATGTTGTCTGTAAGCGACATCACCCAGAGGCTTATCCTTGTGAGGCCTGTATCCTCTCTAAGAGATGCTGATGCACTTGACCAAGGTAAGGCCCAGTCACTGATACATAGATTTAAAGATTCTTATATAGCTGCATAGTGAGTACCTTAGTTATTTTCTTATGAAGCAAAATAATAGGAATTTTGCAGTATTTGTTGTACTGCATAGTGTTATCTTCAAATTAGTTGTTCATATTGCCAGATACATGCATGCAAAATTGAAAGAAACACATAAGAAATTAAGAAGAGAAAAAGGTCCAAGAATTTTTTTAAAAAGAAATAAAACAAATTAGATACCAACTGCTTCTTTCCACAGACCAGCAGAAATCCACAGATCGGTTGTACAAACCATTCTGCTTGCATGCATAGATATATCTCTATCTCCAATTTCCTCTCCTGCCCTTCTCCTCAACTCAGTAATTCCTTCCTTTTGAACAGGTTCATTTCCTTTTCCCAGGGAACCACCTTACTGAGCAACAATGGAGTTTTTGACTCAAAATTCTTGAGCCAAACCCCTTGGGTGCATTCCAAAGGGCTGGGGCTTAGAATGCAGATAGCTTTGGTAGATTTCTACATGTTCAATTCACATACTAGGCACAAAATGTCTTGAGAGTGGGGACTGATACTTTTTTTTGCAGTGCCACTTGAGGGGAGTGGCTACTGTTTTAGCATCTAGTTTGACTTGAGGTCATTCATCACTACAGATAGTCTTCAAATTAACCATACAGCCATACTTGGGCAAGCATGTGTTTAAGTTTAAAATATCAGTTTGAAAGTGGATCAAATACATATAACCTACAAGATACCATGGATTATTTCTCCTCATGGTGACATCCCTGGCTGGGAGCTGCAAGTCACTGTCACTTCATAGCATCTCCAGGGACTGCTACACTGAATATCACCAGCCTAGGAAAAGATCCAAACGCAAACTTTGAAGTATGACTTGTACTGTATTTGTATTGCTTTGAATCATTATAATGTCAAAAACTTGTACATTGAATCAGCTTAACTGGATGTGTATGCATACGTATTTTTAATGTTCATATGCCAGTCATAGCTTTACCCAAGGCCAAAATAAGGGAAGGAATTTCTCCCCCAGCAGTGATGACTCTGAATGAACTTTTAAAAAGGAGACAGCTTTTAAAACTTTGCAGCTCCTCCACCATGCTCTACCTGAGCTGAAATGTGCCATGTGGGTGAATCACACACAGGTGACCCATCAGTGCTGGAGGAGATAGTCAGGCACCTCAATTCTTTTTTGTCTCTGGAAAAGAGTATCTTTTAGAGACTCTCAAAAGTTTTCAGAATTTGGTGTATTTCATGTCCTTTGTATTTCCTTTGTTAATTGCTTCTGAACTCTGAGGTCATTTTGTTGACAAACTACTGCTCCTGGGAGGCCTCACTCAGAATCCTGGTGTAACACTGTGGTTGGAGACCATCGCAGAACTGCAGTAGGCTCTGTGACTGCCAGAGCAGAATGCAGGTAAGTCACGGAAGGAAGTACTGAGAGATTTTGGGATGATTTCATGCAATTTACTGGCTTTCTCAGACCCATACTGGGTGGAGTGATGCCACACTGAGCCCTACAGCCCCAAGATGATCTGCAGCTCACTGGCACCTGGGTGGCAGGTTTCTTAGTAGAATCTGAGAAGGCACTGAGTGAAGGAAGAGCTGCCCTGGAGACAGGTTATTTTCTTTGAGCCCTCTGGCAAAGTTAAGAAGGGGGATGTGCTTTCTCATTATGAAGGGAACTCGCAAGAGAACCGAAGCTTCTATTTACCTGGTATAGATCTAAGGTTGCTGAGAATGGTTCCTTAGCCTTAGGGATTTGTTCACAGTTAAAATGCAAATACCTTTGGCAAAGGGAATTTACTCAGAATGATTCAGTTTGTTAAATCATATTCAAAAAGGTTGAATTACACAAAACATAAAGGCTTTGAGAAAGTTGGGGCTAACTGCAAGGAGTGGGGGTGGGAGACTGAGATGGTTTAAGGAACAGGAAAAGAGATCGGATAGGCAGGAAAGACATCATTTTCCTACTTTGGTTTGCTGATTTTTCCAATCCTTCCCTGAGTGGAGGAACTCTTGATTGTTTTCTTCTTGCTTTTCATAACCATTATTAAAAGCTGTAATGGCAACCAGGGCTACCTCCTAATAGCCTACATTTTGCAAAGAAAGGAGCAGGGATGGGGTTTTGGTCATCTGAAAACTAGAGGCTGCCTAGGAAAGGTGACATGTAAGAGACACTCAGGTTTATGTTCACTGTCCTATTGTAAATATTGATAGTGGGCTCCATTTCACTCTCAAGAGGACTCAAGTTTGAGCACAAAGTCACACAGCCACTCTTATAGCTGCTTCATAGGAAGAGGACATTTGTTTTGTCTTTTTCTTTCTTCACTTTTGGAAGGTCTTGTTTTTGGAAAGTTACAAGGAGACACATGTCTTATACTTTCACAAACAGAAACATGAACTGGGGAAAAAAGACAAAAACAAGGCAGGCTTAAGTCAGGCTGTACCTAAACATACAGAATATAGTGGAATACAAGGTCCCTGAGTTCCTAACTCTTCTTAGTCCCCGATGCTGGCTAAGATCCCTCTCAGAAGTAAAGCTACAGTGCTACAGGAGTGGCAAGAAGGCTTTGGAAAAACAGCACAGGGGCTTATTTAATTATGGCCCAGTGACTGACGTGGAACATTTTGGGTACAATATGCTGAAGATGCCAATATGAGTCTGGGACATCATGTGATAAATGTGCTCAAGGAGGAGGGCAAGGATACAGTCGCACATGACTAGCTCTAATAGTAAAGTGAAAGGTGATAAATTGTTTGTCACTAGAAGAGGGATTCTTGGAAGTAAGGAAAGGGGTGGGGAAGTACATGTGCCTGGAGTATGTCTGACTAGGCTGATCTGTGCTCCTATTCCATGGTGTTTGACAACATGAACATACAAAGAAAGACACAATACCACAGGCTTTCAACTTAGGAGTCTCCTATCATGGAAACAGATCAGGTTTAGGGTACATTCGGGGCCATATGAGCCTGAATTCAGATCCTCCCAGAATCATGATTTGCTAGTTGTGTTATTTTGATTAGGCTTCTTAAACTTCCTGAATCTCA
>PVKN010044110.1:0-10139 GCA_004027915.1 Capromys pilorides
GTGTGTGTGTGTGTGTGTGTGTGTGTGTGTGTGTAGGCAGGGAGGCAAAGAATGGAGATGTGCAGATGCTAGCAGCAAACAGTACCTACAAACAGAAGTGTCACTTGGGTATCTGCCTAGAACAGGCGATAAAACCCATGCAACACCTGTGTACTTGCCTTGGAGATTAACGCTCAAACTGAATGAGACGGTGACAGCACCAAGAACAGCCAGTGGATTCCTGTCCCAAGCCTGTCTCAGCCTTCAGAATCAGCTTGCTAGCCCTTGAGATAAAGGGTATTCTCACTGGCTCTGGAACTGTGAAACAGATGTGTAGAAAAAGCTGTAAAGCAGAAATGTTTCCGCCTTACCTTCCCAGAAAAGGGTCTGAGAATCTTGAGAATTTTCCTTTCTACCTTCTTTCCACCTTATAGAATATAATGTTCTATTCTAGAGAAGCAAAAGAAGAATTAAGTATCAGCTGCTTTTTAAAAGCAAACCTTGGGGCCAGGGAAATAGCTCAGTAGAATAGGTGCTTGCCTGGCAAGCACAGGCGACTGAATTCAATCAATGTTATCACAAAAAAAAAAAAAAAAAAAAAGTATTTAAAAGCAAACCTCAAGTTATACACATTTTTATATTTTTTGCAGTCTGCACTACTACATGGATGCATTCAAGTTCAGTGAATCTTAAGCAAGAAGAAAAGAAAATGCTTCAGTTACATTGGAAAAAAAATTCAAGACATAAACAGCAGAAGTAGGGCGCTATGCAGTAATGACATTGTGGCTCATCGTCTTTTAGTTATTGTTGCAAAGTAAGAAATTTATAAAGAGAAATAACACACAAGGAGAAAATGAACAAAATGTGCTTTGCTCATTGTTTTATGACAAGGACAGTTTCATTTAAATAATTCATGACACTGCTTTGCTGTGTATAGCTGAATGCACATTATGTGCTTTCCAAAATGACAAAGCTCGGTAATATGGTGCTGGAATCTAACTCTCTACTCTTAAATTTCTGACAACAACTAGGAAGAAGCTGCCAAAATTGTGGTGAATGTGGCTGGGAGAACAGCGTGGAGCAGTGGCCTGCAGGGAGTGAGCGGATTTGGCAACGGTCCCCGTTTTCTAGTTGTCTAGTGGCTTCGACAAACGCTTGACAGTCTGGCGCAGCTCTTCAGTGCAGGGAAGGGCCCAGGCTCAGCCCGCGGTGTCTGATTTAATGGGGCTCAAGGAGATGACCCGCGGGGCCAGTGGAAGGTGGGCAACACGGGCCCTGTGGGTCTGTACAAATCCTGAGCTGCATGGGTGGGAAAGACAAGCCAGGGGTATGACAAGTCCCAACAGCTACAGCGACGCACCTTAGGATACCACAGTTCATCTTCGAGGAGTTTAAAGATAGGTCAAAGGCTTGAGCTAAACAGTGTTCCCCACATGTCAGGGGAAACAAGCTCAATGCATAACCCAAGTCATGGCACCTTTACAAAATCTAATAAATCTTCCTGGAAAGCATGAGAGACTGAGCTGAGAAGGGAATGTATACACTAATTCTGAGTACACAGAAGTGTTGTAAGTGCTGGCAAGATGGCTCAGCAGACTCAGAGCCTGCTAGGCAATTACAGGGACCAGTGTTCATTGCCTGGTCCCACATGCTGTGCCAGGCCTGCCCCCTGAGTGCACTGAGCCAGCCACCAAGACCTGGCATGGTGGAACATGCCTGTACTCCCAGCATTGGGGAGGCTGAAAACAGGAGGATCACTACGAATCTGAGTTCAGGGTCAGTGAGACCCTGAACCATATACATAAATGAAAAAAATGTGTAGAATAGAACAACAATATTTTATAAATCATAATCTTTTCAAACAGAAAAGTAATGACAAAAGAAGCATGCAAGTTATAGAAATAAGAAAATAACACAGGTTAGAATAGCGCTAGTGCATGGGGGCTGCAACGCGTGAGAGATGAACAGGTCTGCTACCTGCAGCCTGAAGGAAGAAGATGCAAGGCAGGGAGGTGAGGAGAAAGGGGGACCTGGGGAGAACTCGGAAGAACAGCCAACACCCCGCATGGGCACGGGGCCGAGTTAAAGTTCCTTGCATGCTCAAGAGCACTAAGTACTATCCAAACATTAAGCTGGTGAGAAAATGAGAAACTGCTGGGATTCCCTAAGAGGGAGACCCTGCTATGTGCTTCCGCAGCAGAACCAGACCATGGAAAACAGCTTCTAACTCAGATGCCTGGAGCAAGGGCAGCCAATGGGACAAGGGACAGGTTTGTCATTTCAACAACTAAAGGCAGCTGGGCATGGTGGTACGTGCCTGTAAACCTGGCACTTGGGAAGTTGAGGCAGGAGGACTTCTGTGAGTCTAAAGCCAGCCTGGAGTACATAGCAAGACATTTCAAAAACAAAAAACACACTTGGGAGACTGAGGCAGGAGGATCGGTGCAAGTTCGTGACCAACCTGGACTACAAAAGTGAGCTCAAGGCCAACCTGAACTGCATAGTGACACCCTGTCTCAAATGGACAGACAAAAAAAAAAGTAAAACAAGCAACAGCTGGAAGCAGTACAAGAATTCAAATGAGACTTTAACACAGGTATATTTAAATTTTTCAAAGCAAAATAAGATAATAATGGGAGAAAAATTTTTAAACATTCATTTGAAAGGAAGAAATATATTTTAGAAGATAAAAGGTAGTCTTTAAATGAATAAAAACTAAATGCATATATTTAAATAATAGACTTGAAACAGAAGAGCAAAAGAGATTTATTTTTTATGGCCCGGGGGAGCCTGCCCTGGGGGTGGGGCTAGCGCAGCATGTGGTGCCAGGGATCACATGCGGGTGCCAAAACTTTCCTAAGTAGACTCTTTAGACCGCTGAACCATCTCACTGGCCCAGCAAAGGAGAATCTTAAGTAACAAGAGAACGTGGAGTACTAACATGTCGTTAAAATGGTGGTGAGGGTTAAAGACATGCAACTTAGTACCATACAGTGATAGAGCGTGAGTCTGAAATGTTCCACCCAGCCCACGTGGCAAAGCCTTGGTCTGCAGTGCTACTGAGGGGTGGAGGGACCTTTAAGAGGCGGAGCCTAATGGGAAGAAGATCGGTCACTGGGTGGGGCCTCAAAGGGGAGAGTGGGGGTCCGACCTTGTCCCACCTCTGCCACCTGGCCACCAGGGGGTGAGTAGCTTCCTCTGCCAAGCACTCCCACTATGATGCGCCAATTCACCACAGGCTCAAAACAACGAGACCAACTCAGCATGCACAGAAGCCTCTGAAACCATGAGTCAAAATAAATCTTTCCTTTTATATTATTATTATTAGTAGTAGTAGTATTTGTATTTTAGTATTGGGTCTACAGGGTGTCACTACATAGATCGGACTCATAGTGACCAACCTGTGTTCAGCCTCCCAAGCGCTGGGATTACAAGCGCGCAGCACCACATGTCCAGTCTTAATCACCTTCTCAGTGCGCCCTAGGGGTGGGGCTGGCACGGCACAGTCTTTCCTTTTTTAAGATGTTCATCTCAGAGCTTTTGTTTATTCTGATTTTTTGAGACAGGGCCTCACTGCGTACTTCTGATGGGCCTTGGATTCCCTAGTGGCCCAGGCAGCAATCTGCTTATCTCCGTCTCCTAGGTGCTGAAACTAGAGGTGTGCACTACCATGTCCGGAACGTTTCAGGTGTTTGATACAATAAAGAAAAAATGAACACCACGTGAACTATTGTCCATGTGAGCTTCGTAGCGCCAACTTCCTAAAACCTCAGGTAAGTTTTGTATATGTGTGCATGTGTGTTTTCCTGCAGAGCAGATTCATAGCTTTTAGCAGAGTCTGAGCGCTGCTGCTCGGAGGAGTACGGGACCTCGGATGGCCTGAGAACTCAATGAAGTGCCACGTGCATGTTTGCTGCAGGTGGGCTCATTGGTTCACTCAGTGCTCCGATACCGATGGGCTCACTTATTATACCATGTGGTTATGATGATGAGACAAGGAAAGAAAAGAACTTCGCACAGTTCCTATGTTCCATGCAACCCAAAGTCTGATTATGCAAACAGCATCAACAAGTGAAAACCGAACAAAGAAATGTGAAGCTCCAAGAGCCGTGAATCTTACAATGCAAAAGCATATGGTGCTGGGGCTGGGGACGTGGCTCAACAGAACATGCGCCTGCCTGGCAAATGCAAGGTCCTGAGTTTGATTCCTGGTCCCCCAAAAAACTTCTAAAAGTATATGGTGCCAGGGGACCACCCACTCAGAACCCCCCTCCTGTCCCTCTCTCAGACAGGAGCTTTCTTTCCCCTAATAAATATTCTGCTCATAACCTCTGTTTGTTTGGGAAAAAAAAAAAGTATATGGTGCCATGCCAGCCCCACTCCCGGGGCTCACTGAGAGGGCTATTCAGACTGGGCATGGTGGCACATGCCTGTAATCCCAGGGTTTTCAAGGCTGAAAACAGAAGAATCACTATGCATCTGATCTACGTAGTGAGACCCTGCAGACCCTGTAGACCCTCTCCTAAATACAGGGGGGAAAAACTATATATGGTGGTACAACAACATTTAATTGGGCTGGCACAGAGGTGCAGAAGGTGTCTCAGAGGAGCTGGGGGTAAGAGTGACTTGGGGAGGAAGACTTGGCAATGGAGGAGCATTCTCAGCAGAGGGCAAGTCTAGATCACAGGTGGGGGCGCTTTGGAGGAGCTGAAGGGAAGAGAGTTTGGCTGAAACACAAAGCGCTGCAGAGCAGCTGTAAGGGGCAACGCTGACGGATGGGCGGGAGTCTTCTTCCTGCAGGGGGATGGGGGGGTTGGTGAGGGGCCAGGGTTGTTAACCGCTACAACTTTTTGTTTTGTTTTGTTTTGTTTTGATGCCTGGAAATACGTTTTGCTGTGTATTTCAGGCTGCCCCTCAACCCTTTGCCGCTGCCTCCTAAGTGCTAAGATTACAAGTGTATGCAGCCATGCTAGGCTAAAAGAAACAGTTTTTGAAATTAATAATGTTAAAGAGGGCTGGCATGCGATTGGCACTGAGCAGCATGCAAAGACAGTGCACTCACGTACGTACTGTTGAGATCAGCCAGGGAGGAAGGAGACTGGAGGAGCCAGGAGATCAGTGGAGAGGGCACGGCTGCAGGCCAGGCCGGAGACAACTGTATCCAGACTCGGTGCATGTGGGTGCGCAGAATAGAGACCCAGAGAACCCAGCAGATTTGAGCCCTTCTGGGGTAATGGGATAAGTGATGATCAGCTGACTACCAGGTTTGTAACTTTTTGACACAGCGAGGTTGGCAGCAATAATTGTTAAAATAGAGAAAACGATGAAGTTTTGCCTGAAATAATCATAACCTTTTAACAGGTTGATTTTAAGATGTCTTCAAGACATCCAAAAATAAATATCATTTAAACAGTGGATGTACAGTTAGGAGCTCAGAGATGTCTAGGCTACACATCTTTGATCCCGACAGTTCGCCAGTGTAGAAATGTTAAATAAAGTTGTAGGTATGGATTACAAGGCCCGAAAACAATATAGACTGAAAAGAGAGGCAGGGTTCAAAGGGACTGGAGGAATGCCTGCGTTTAATGTTTATTGTGCTAAAAGAAATGTGCTTAAGAACATTTTGTGCACGGAGAAGAGAGGACTGGGATGTGGGGGAGGCCAACGAGCGCAGCGCGGCGGCTTCAGGGAGCACGCGGTGGTTCTGCGCGCACGGACAGGCGGAGTAAGACAAGAGCAGGAAAACACTCGGATGCAGGTTTATGGAGTGACAATGACGCAAAGCACTGTAAGAACGGGATGAGCTGTGAATGGAACTGACTGCTCGGAGACGGTCAGAGCGGGGACTGAGGAGCAGAGGATCAGCCCAGGGCTCTGTCCTGCCCCTGAGCGGGTGTTCGTGGCCTCCTGCTGTGGCGCGATTGCCCTGGGTCTCTACCCCGCCCTTCGCCCTTTGCCCTTCGCGCCTCATAGTCTCTCACGGTTTGGCAGCAGAGCGAGTCTGTGACGGGGGTCACGTGGTCGCAAAGCCCGAGACCTTTACAGGTTGAAGTTGCCTCATTCAAAATGCTTAGAACCAGAAGCGTTTAAATTTGGGATTTTCAAAAGATTTTCGACCAATTGTGTGTATGTAATGAGGCACCTTGGGGATGGGACCTATGTCTGAACACGAAGTTTATTTGTTTCATATGTTCTGTATACACATAACCTGGAGCTCATGCTGTACAATATTTTAAATAATTTTGTGCATAAACAAAGTTTTGCGTTATGGAATTTTCTATTTGCAGTGTCATATCAACATTCAAAAAATTAGATTTGGGAGAATTTCAGATTTGAGGTTTTCAGGTTGGGGAGCTCAACGTGTCCTACGTGACTATAGAAAGAGCTTGCTAATGCCTGTAGGAGAGATTCAGACAGAGAGAACAAAGAGAAGAACTCAGGGGTAGAAGCCAGATTTGTCTAAATATAGTGTGTTTTTTTTTTCTTGGAACCGGGGATAGAACTCAGGACCTGACACTTGCTAGGCAGGCACTTGTGCCCCTGAGCTATCTCCCCAGCCCCCATAGCTTGTTTTTAAGATCTGACTTTTTTAATGATTTGCATTTTACACGATCATCCAAAAACTGGACTTGGGGCCAGCAAGATAGCTCAGCAGACTAAAGTGCCTGCTTAGGCAAGCTCAGGGACTGTAGTTCGATCCCTGGCACCACATGACATGCCAGCCCCATCCCCAGGGCTGGCTGAGCTGGTCAGAGTCCAGGCGAGATGGTGCACACCTGTAATCCTAGCGCTGGGGAGGCTGAAAGCAGGAGGATCACCATGAGTTTGAGCTGCGTAGTGAGACCCTGCAACAACTGAATACATTTAAAAAATATATTTGAACTCGATAAATGCAACCCCTAAAACCCAAAAGCAAAACTAAACAAAACTAACTGCTTATTCGTTTAGCTGCATAACCAGTTAAGAATTATTTTTAACAGGGAAATTTGACTGTGCATTCCTAAATGTGATATATCTGAGAAACAAAAAAAGAACAATTTAACACATTTGAGTAACTATATCCTGAGCAGTACTGATAGTTTTGTTATTCTCAGAAGGCTGTGTCCCTCTTATAGGAAATGGGTGATTATGTTGGTGACCCTGGGACCCAGGGCTTTCTGTGTGAGAGAAAGGAGACAGAGCTGCAACATGAAAAAGTCAAAGCCCTGCCAATGTGAGGATGGACTCATGAACTCAGGATCCAGCGCAATTTTTTTTGGCTGACTCAGGCTGTCTTAAGGGTGGGGGTGGAGATCAGACCGCCATGCCCTGTGCCTGACAAGGATTGCTCACACAGGCGCTTTAACCACTGAGCTAACCCGAAAGCCGCCATGCAGTGCAATTTTTAAAGAAGTTTTCTAGTTTTGTCTGTAAAAATGCCTGGGAACAATGTACAGCCCAGAGAGATTTGTGAGCACTCTAATGCCTAGCCCCAGATACCACTGTCCCCCAAAAGGTACCAGGGCTCCTTGGATACAGGTCCCTCCCAAGTCTGAGGCAGGAAAAGGACAAGACAGCCTCGAACATCTTGACACTCCAGAAAGAAAAGGAACTACTGGAAATGAACTGCTAAGATGTATCAGAAATTGAGAGTTACCTGAACAGGCTCCACAGACCAATCACAGGACAATCTGAACACCAATAAGAAAATAATTAAATGGATTGAGCCACATCAAAATGCTTAAATTCATAATAAAAATATTTAAATTCACAATACTACAAAGAACTCAATGATCTATTTTTCAAGTTTTTTTTTTTTTTTTTCTGTACAGGGGATTGAACTCACGACCCTGCGCTTGCCAGGCAAGCACTTATTCTACTGAGCTATCTCCCCAGCCCCTATTTTTCAGAATGATAGAAAACTAAATTATTATTTAGAAGGTTGATCAACACTTGAAGTGTTGAAGTAGTATCAACACTTCTTTTCTTGTATAATACCTCTGAAAATCACTTCTCAGCCTTTTGGCTAAGACCAGCATGCCTGTAATCCCAGCACTTGGGAGGCTGAGGCAGGACAATTGTTGGGAGGTAGAGACCAGCCTCGGCTACAAAGTAAGCTCAAGACCAGCCTGAAGATCTGTCTCAAAAAGACAATAAACAAACATGCAAACAAACTAGAATATTAATACATGAAGTGAGTTTACATTAAAATAATGTATTACACACATAAATTGGGACTTTGGGGGGAAATTGATGAAATAATAAGAACCCAGAATTGATCACTCTTAAAAATGAATGTTAGCTATATGAGCATTCATTATATTGTTTGTGTATTTTTGATTCCATTTGGAAATAAAGTTGAAAAATAATTTATAGTCAAAAGGCTTTCTTCAGTAACTCTACGGCCTACGGGTGAGGTGAAAAGTTGGGTTGATCAAAAGCTCAGGTTTTTGGCAAATATGACAAATTCCCTGAAAGTCTTACCCACAGGAGTTGAAGTAATTTGAATGTGAATTACTGAGAGAGGCTACCACCACTGTGTGAGTAATCAGGAGTTACTGGGGAAAAAAAAAAACACAGAAGCAAATGGAATGGAAAAAGCAGTGGGACAAGCAGCAGCCAAGGTGGGGATGGCTGCACAGGCAGATGCGAAGGGCAAGGGCTGCTTCAATCGGTGGCTTTTGATGGGGAAGTTATGGTGGGAGTCAAAGGCTACCCAAAGGTGGAGCAGAAACTCCTCACGGGTGAGAAGACCTACTGAGCATGCGGGATGCGAGGCAGATTTTCCACACGAATGCCAGTGTCACACAGAATAATCACCGCGGTGGGGATTAAAGAAATTGGAGAACCATGTGCTAAAGTCTTTAAAGAATGAGACAGCGAAGTGTGGTTTGGGGGAAGAATAACATTTAGTTGAGTAGTTTTTAAAGAATGAATGTAAATAACTTATATAATCAGACCCACATGTAGTCATGTAGATGCATTTAAGTACAAAAAGTTGGAAGGTTCTGTACCAGTGATCAGATTATTGGTGATTAATATTTTCATTCATGGCTTATCCACATTACCTAGCATAGCTATAAAAGTTTGATATTAAAAATTGACTAGGTAGGACTAGAGGTATGGCTCAGAGGTAGAGAGCTTCAGTAGTATATCCAAGGTTCTGGGTTCAAGCCCCAGCCCTGGAATGAAACAGAGAGAGAAGGGGGCAAAGGTCCAACTTCTTGCACATTTTCCTTTCCTCCAAGTCTGTTTGTCCAACTCCTCTAGACTCCAGATTTCAGACTCCAGCCCAAATGTCACATGTTCAGGATTCCCTCCTCATCCCTTGGGACTGGGTGCCTCCTGTTTCTCTTCTTTTGTCACTTAACACAGAGCCCTCCACCTCTTCCTCTGCACTCATTAGCACAGTGCCTTCCCCTGTGACTCAGCACCTTCTCCTGCAGCTCTCTTAGAAGGACGCCATGTCTGCACTACGCACACATAGGTAATCTAAAGTAATCTCCCCAGTTCAAAAGCGTACCCTGAATCACTTCTGCAGAGACCCCTTGTCAGGGACAGTCGTGCTCACAGGTTGAGGCAGGAACATTCTACGGCCCCTGGTCAGCTACTCCACTGTTCTAACATCCAGGACATGGGAAACACCCTGTAAGTGCTACTTTTTTATATCAAACATCCAGTGAGATGCGTGGATATCCCTGTTTTTCTATTTTAAGGTAAATTTCATTCCATTAGACTATAAAATATGATGGGCCGGAATTTTTATATGCTGGCCACTGTTAATTTTCTTGTACCCAGAAGCGATCTTATGCATGGTAGGCACTCAGTCAGTATTTGCTAAATAAAAAAAAATAAAAAAAAAACTTTTAACACTCACCACCCCTCCCTCACATGACCCTTTTTAGGTGCTTTACTCCCTATCTGGGAATCCATGTGGATCCATCCCTAGCTCTAAAAGGCACACGATGAATGCAAGCTCATGTAGCTCGATCTCCTGGTCACCACAATTGGTCACAAGTTGGCATGGACCTGACTCAAATCAGCCAATCAGAGTGAAGACTAAACAAAGACAACCTTCCTCCTCTGGGATGTATCTGAGGAGACATAAAAATGAAACCATGATGCCTGGAGGTGGAGGAGGGAGAAGGAGAGGAGGGCGAGGGGGGGGGGGAGAGAGAGAG
>PVKN010044111.1:0-10132 GCA_004027915.1 Capromys pilorides
AGCCTCAGTCATCTCTGCCCTGTGCCTCTACTCCCTTCCTCTGCCATGATATATCAATGTGGGCACAAGGTTTGTCACTGGGATCATTTTTTGCCATCATTTATGTTCTACTGAATCAAAATAAACTCAGACTGAAAGTCTGTGATTTTGGGTTGCCCATCCAATGATAAGAAATAGTTCACAAACTCTGTAATAGTCACATCTTTCACCATCACATTTTGGGGACCTCGGAACTGCAAGCTTCCATTTCCCCTATAGGTGTCACTAAGCTGTATCTGCTATCCCACCCTGTGCTCCAGGGCTGAGGCTTCACTTTGCCCCAGGGAGAGTTAATTCATCTCCCTTGGTCTGTCCCTTCCACCTCACCTCCACCCTGATTCACAGCCCTGTCCCCCTAACTTTATCACCTGCCCCAGTTTGAAGAGCCCTGTATTCTGAATCTTCACCTAATCAGCAAGGAGGGTAAAGAGGGTAGGATTGCAAACACAGTCCATCCCCGGTGCCATCCTCCTCATCCATCCCCTGGTGTGGTCATGTTGAGAACTGTACACCCCACAGATGTTTTCATATCCAGCTCCTAGTTGTTCATCTTTTCTACCATGAGAAGCTTTGGTAAACGCTCTACTGAAACTCAGATCTGCTGAGTTTACAGAATTTCATCTTCTCATCCCTTTGTCCTATCAGAAAAGGAAGTGAGACGGGAGGCAGATGTTCTGTTTGTTCTCTCCCTCATTCAATAGATGCTTATTGGGCCCTGACCAGGTGCAAGGCGCACTCCCCAGAGGATGAAGTATGCATGGTCCCCATTCTCAATGAACTTAAATTCCAGTGGAGAAGAAAATAAAATAGTAAATACACTTATGTTATGTGCTGATAATCACTAAGACAGAAATCGAGCTGAGAAATGGGCTGAGGTTGTGCTGGGTGGGGTTGTTTGCTCCACGGAGGTTAGGGCAGCATATCTCGGCATAGGTGACCTTTCAGCAAAGTCCTAGCTCCCCATGCACCCAGACCTTTCTAATCTTCTAAGATTGGGACCTGAAGTTTTTCTTAGGTTGTCCTCAAACACTTCGGAATTCTCTGACTCCACCTTTGAAAGCCGGTCCCATCATCTCTCTTCCAGCCCTCCCTAGTGACCCCTGTCTCCTGGAACACACGGATGCGCTCCCAGCGCTAGCTCTGTGAACCCCACCTTGGGGTTCATCCAGATAAGGAGCTTGTGCTAGCTGAGCCCGCCAACATGGGCTCTCAGCTTCCCTCACCAGTCTCAGGCTTCTGTTCCCACCCATCAAGACTTTCTCTAGTCTCTTCAAGTGGCAGGATGATTCTCTTTGACAAAGGAGAGTTGAGAAGTTCCTCTTTGCATTATTTATTCCCCTTGTGGCCAAAATAGCCCCATTCCCTGTCTCTGGACTCTTTTTGTAGTTTTCCTTTCCCCCAGCCCCCAAGATTCAAATTTCCAGCAAAGCACATTTAGGAAGGGAAAAGAAGAAAAGCGCCTGGCAACAGCGTTTTCTTTTTAAATTTTCAAAAAGCAATCGGAGGGAGTCGGGGTGGCAAGTCTTCGAGCGCACCATCAATTTGCGGTTAATTGGTTTAGAATTCATTAACCACATTTTGCTGCCTGCCTCTGCCTGTCTTTGGAATGGTGCTTGAGTTTTCCGATTCTTTGAGTTGCCAAACTAATAATTCACCTACTTTATTTCCTGACTCGCAGTTAGTTTGTTTTAGTCTAAATAATGCATATTCAGCTTCATTAGCATATATTTGGATCATTTCCGACTTGAATGTATTCAATCCCATCAATTTACCATTAGTGAGATCATTCAGGAGGGAAGTTTTCATATCTTTAATGCTGGTGTCAGTCATTCTCATCCTTTCTGGATTGGAGGATGGGCAGAGAAGAGAGGGAGCAGGGGAGGAAGATTATTTTCCCTAGACACAGAGCTATCATGGGAACCCCAGTACCCCAGGTTCAGAAGACTCCCTGCCTGAAAGAAACAAAGGAAACCCAAGTGCAGTTGAGAATCTGGATCCTCATTCTCACAGTGAGAGATTAAGCAGGCCAGGAAATGTGCTTCGTAATACAAGGCATGGGTTAGTCCTTTGCTCAATTGCCACCCTTGCTTGGCTGCTGGGGGATGAGAGAATCAGGAGAGCCACATCACTCCAAATAGAATGGGGAAATTCAGAGCTGGAAGGGAAGGTGCCAGGTATGGAGGAGAAGGGAGGCCTGAGCACCGGGCTGGGGAGCCAGGAGAGAAGTTAAAGTGGCAGGAGGACAGAGGAAACTGCAGCTGCCTTCCTTAGGACTTGGGGGAAGGAGGGATGGTGAAGAGTTCTTTAGCACCTTGTTGCTGGGGTTGGGTGCAGAACCCCTTGCTCCTCCCTGCAGTGAGTGTCTGTCCTTCCTGGTCACAGACAGGGCCTGTGACAGAGAGCAGAAGAGTAGTGCTGGTGACTTTACAGCTCAGGTCCTAAGTGCTGAAGCACAGACAGTGGCTCTGACCAACAGTAAGCAGATCCCAGTGGTCTCTGAACGTGCAGATGGGCAAGTGCTCGCCTGGTGAGGGTCATAAGAAGAGGCAACGGGGGTGACAGGCTCAAATGAAGGTTGGCCCTAACTGGGAGAAGCAGCAGCATGGGTGTATGGCAGTGATGTCCCCTCCATGCACTGAGGACTCACGCTGTCCTAATGGTCAGTCAAAGAAACAAGAAAGCAGCCTCCTCCACCTGACCTTTTGCCTGATGGCCCATCACATCAACCTTGCTGTTGCCCCTGACCTTGGAAATAACACTGGGAAAAAATGAATGACACACAGGTAGCTTCTGCTGCCTCCCAGCAGTGAAAGCAGCTAGAGCTGTGGTACCTTTGTCTATGATAGAGCCACTCGGTTGTGTGTGAGTGGATTCAGTGACATACAGATAAAGTGAGGGGAGCAAATAGCAATAAGTAAAATAACAAGGAGGGTAAGTGTGTGTGTGTAGGGGAGGAATCAAACAGAACCATGTTTTTTTAGAAGGTGAAAACTGTTTGTACCCCTATAGGTACTATTGGGTCAGCAGCATGCCTCTGGCAATGTGAACACTTCCTTCCCCACCAGCAGTCAGTAATAGCGTGAGCATATTGATGGAAACACCTTCCTGCCACTGCACTGGAATATGTGTGAATGGAGACTTGACACCTGGACCCAGATGCAGTCACCCATCACCTGGCAGAAAGCAGGGAAGTGGTAGGGAGGAGGTCTGAAGCTGCTGGGCTTAAGTCACTTTGGATCTCTAGGGCTGTCAGGCTATTTAGAAAGCAGAGTTCAACTTGCTCAGTGACAAACTGTGTTAGCGCAAGCTTTGTTCTCTATTCACAAAAAGAGATAGCTCAGATAGAAACAGACAATGAAACAGACTGCAGAATGAAAGGGAAATGTGTTTCTACATACTGGATACACTGTAACAGAATCTGTTTGCATTAAATCCATCCTTTGACATGTTTGGTTATTAGTGTCAGCAGCACTTTGGGGATCTTTGCGACCTCTTTCCCATACCCTTAGCCTTGCACATGCAATCAAACTAGACTTGTGAGCCAGACCCTGAAGCAGAAATGCAAGAGTGAGCAGACAGACATAGTACCTGACCTTAGGATGCTTTCAGGCAAGAGCTGACCATAGACCACTGACCATGGCAGTGACCACGTGTAATCACGCTCTATCCCCTTCAAACATGTTCAGTATGAAGAGAGAAGATAAGAGTTTGTTTAGCATGAGCAGCTGATGGACATGTTGTGACAGTTTGGAAAATATGGTGGATTACATCTTCGTCAAGAAATCTGTGCCTGGACGGTACTCCACTGATTGTAAAGTAGTCTCTTGGTTGATGAGACCATGGTGGAACCAAAAAGCCTTGTGAGTGCTGCCTCCATGATTTTTTTAGTTCTGACTTCAGGCAGGAAATAGAACTCCCACAGGCTGGTGGCATAGCTCAGCAGCACAAGTGGCTGCCTGGCAAGCGCAAGGTCAGAAGACTGTGGCTGTGACTTGCTTGGGAGTGGCACTGGCCAAGTTTCTAGAAACTGGGCAGTAAACAAAATGCATGATGGGCCTCCTACACCCAGAGGTTCTATAGCCAATAAAAATGAACAAAGTATTAGATTAAATCATGTAGAAATTAAGGCCAGTCAAATTGGGGTTAAGGTCAATCAGCAGACATTGTCAGCACTCTAGGCTCTGCCCTAGAGAACAAAGGAAAAGCTGAGGGGCCAGCAGATGTATGGGATATTGACCTCCATGGAGCTCCACACAGGGAATGAGTCAGTCCAGGAAGGAAAGGACTGACTAACCCAAGCACTGAGGTCAGAAAAGAGTCCTTTCTCAAAGGACTGGAACAGATGCAGGGGAGAGGGGACAGGCAGGGATGATAGAAAGCAAAGTCTTACAACCAGACAAAACAAGACAAAGATGAGGTGGACAGTCTGCTCCTGAGAAATTGGACTGATGCGAGTGGGGTCAGAAAGTCAGCCCTGGCCACATGGAGAAGGGACAGGGCTTCTTGCCAGATGCCAAAGCCCCAGCATTTGAAACCCCGATAGAAGGGGCCTCACACGCGTTTTGTAAGAGGGGGCCGGAGGATGCCTCCTCTGGTCTAGTGCCAAAGTGGGAAGATGGGCACTCCTCCAGATGTCTCAGCTCTCAAGCAATATGGCACAGCCAAATGGTCCTCTACTCAGGCAAGGACAATCATTCATTGAGTGCCACCATTGTTCTGGGTACTGAGGATGGGGGCAATAAGCAGGTCACTGTGAGGTTGAGGTATTGCCTAGCAGCAGGGTACTTGCCTTGCATGCACAGACCCCTGGATTGTATCCCCAGCATTGCACATCAAAATAAGAAGTAATCATCATCCACTTCCTTAAGGAACTTGCAGTCTTTTAAGAAATGTGGGCTGTAAATAAGGAAATAACATATATGTAATAACAAAACATGTGAAGTATGGGGAAGGAAACGAAAGGCTCCATGGTACTGAGCTGACCTGGAGCTCTGGCAGCTGAAAAGCAAGCAGCTGCTTTGCTTCCTTATCACCCTTGTTCCTTCCCGAGTTTCCCTATGTATCTTGCTGTTATTAAGAGTCATCTCAGATCCACACCTACAGTTTGGCAAATTTACTTTAGAAAAAAGGAACATGATGGTACTTGTGGTAAATACTTGCAGTCCCAAAAGTCTGAGTGAAAGGGAGACCCTGCTAACACTGGCTCCATCAGCCACCTTGGGAAGAGCTGCTGGCCCTGTTCCATTCACCTCCAGGTGCTGCCAGGGACACAAGGTCAGCATGCCTCTCAAGGGTGCACACCGAGCTGCTCCCACCTCTTGAGGAGCTGGTTCTGCCACCACGTGGCGGGCTGAGCTCATGTGGAGAGACAAGAGGAAGTGTGATGCCTGCAGTCATTGAAAATAGAAGTTTGTGTGCACATGCAGCTCTCATGCGAGTCCACACATATGTCACCAAGTTTCAACAGCTTGAACCAGACAACCGTCTGGAACAATAAGCCTCCAAGAAGCCCCCCAGTGGTGTTTGTCTCCTCGTCTCACACCCCTCTGTTTTCTTCTCCCACACTGGGTCAGAGTTTTCCTGTGTGGCCAATAAAATCTGCTGGGACTCACATGCTGTCACTCTTCATGGTACGTCACCAAGGGAAGCTGACATCTCTCTTCACCTTGCTCTCTTTGATCACTCACTCATGGGAGGCCCTGTCAGAAGAACATGTGAGCAAACCTAGGAAGGTCTGTGTGGGAAAGATCTGAGACTTCCTGCCAGCAGCCAGCACCTGTGTGCCAGCCTCATAGCTCAGCATCTTGGGAGTGGGTCCTCCAGCCCCCGCCAGGCTTTCCAGCAAGAAGGGACCCATGTTGACTTCTTGATTACAACTCATGCAAGTCCCTGAGCCATAATCGCCCAAAGAAGTTGCCTCCAGATTAAGGAATTATATAAAAAGAACTGTGTGAGATATTTGTTGTTCTTTTAAGTCACTAAGTTTGGTGATAATTTGTTACACAGCAATAGATAACTAATTCACAATCCCCTCAATTCCAGAAGAGGTGACTGACAGATGATGCTCCCTAAATTTTATTTGTTGGGTCCCTGGACCTGCATAACTATGTACATTCCTTCATGCCTAACATTTCCAGGAAGTCATATCCAATGGGTTGTGGTTTAAGAACCAATATTTTAGGACAATTGGGACCTTGATTTTTTTTTTTTTAACCAAGGTACTGTAGTCTTGCAAGGTACTTGTAGTCTTGGTACTCCAGATTTGCTTAATTTTTTTATCCATCATTTCATCCATGCATCCAATTAGTAATATTCCCAGATACATGTCTGCCACACTCATGCTGATCTCACAGGTACAAAATGAACCAGAGTATCCTTGTCCTCAGGCTTACCATCCAGCGCATTTGACAGAATGGTTACAGAGTGGCCTTGGATGTCACAATGCCTGAGTCTGAAGCTCAGCCTCAGTCCCTTACAAGATGGGTGGCCTAGGGCAAATTTCTTCTCCTCTCTGACTCTCTTTTCTTATGTAGAAGATGAACCTAATAATGATTATCCCTATGCCATACGAGAGACCTTAGAATTAAACTCCCTTATATGTACAATGCTGATTAAGTGCCTGCCGTATGATAATTTTCTGTTACACAACTTTCCATCACTGTGACAAAATAATGAGATGATCAACTTATGAAGTGGAGAGGTTTGCTTTGGCTCACAGTTTTGGAGATTTCAGTATGTGTTCTGTTGGCCCATGGCTTTGAGGATTGTAGCAAGGCAGCATATCATGGTTGTAGCGTGTGGCAAAAGAAACTGCTCACCTCATGTAGCCAGGAAGCAGAACGAGAGAGGAAGAAGATCCCAATATCCCTTTAAAGGCATGTCCCAGTGCCCTAACTTCCTTCCCATAGGCCTCAAGTGTTGAAGCTTCCACCACCGCCAAGGCTAGGAATGAAACCTTCACTGCCTGGCTCTTTGAAGGTTCAAACTATAGTGCTGTCCAATAAACATGAGGAACTGCCATTGCAGTTATTGCCCTCTCTTCAGGTACTGTCTCCTCTGGGATGTCTTCTGCTCAGGTGCCACCTCCTCCGGGACATGTTCCTGGTCACCCATGTCCCCTACTGGCTCGTTCTTTAGGACATCCTGACAGTATCTCTTCCTTGACATTCTCTTGCCACATAATTGGGGACAGGAAATATAACTGAAGCAGGGTGTTTCAGAGTGTAAAGACAAAGATAGAGTTTGGGGCAGGAGATTTACCCAGGCTGAAATCTAGACTGAATTTCTAGGCACTGGGAAGCCACTGAGGACCCCCAGGAGGGGTATGGCCAGCAGGCCCTCTGTTCCTAGGTCTGGCTCAGCCTGCGTTGGGATGATTGCCACAAAGCTGTAGCTCCACACACCCCAGCAGACACATCTGGCAGTGGGCCCACACTGGCTTCGACCCCAGAGCTGCCACAGAGAAAGGCATGGGTGATGCTATGGAGCTCTTGGAGGTCCTGGGGCCAGCTCCCTGGGTGGAGTAGCTGCAGGAACACCTTTTCTTGCTCAAGGGATTTTGCACAATCAGAGAGGTGGCAGAGAACAGCTGGGAAATTTAATTCAGAAGCCAACTCCCCAGCGTTTGCCTCTGCCACCCCTTGCTGTTGCACTGAAGCTTGGCCCTGAGGAAGACTCAGAGATATCCCAGAACCTTCCAGCTTTCCAGGAACAGTTGCCCTCTAGCAGGCCTGGCTCAGAGGCAGCCTGACCTTCCTCACAGCCCCACTCCAAGCAGGACGAGGGCCAAAGACCAGAGGCTTCCAGGAGGCCAGAGAGGCCTGGTGCCCTCCCCGCACCCCTATACTCTGTTCCCCATCACATACAATTCCAGGGGCGAGATTCTAGATGGCCTCTGTTTCTTCTTAAATCGGTGAAATTGGGAACCAGAGGGCAAACTGGGGCTCTGGGGCTCTAATTATCTCTCTCCCTCTGCCTCTTGGGGGCCTTATGCTCCCACTCTGCTCTGAGCAGTCAACAGCCTCTTGGAACCTGTTGAAATCTATTACCGACCTTTGGTCTCATCTACCACAAAGGAGCTTTCTGGATGGATTAAACAGAAATGAACTGGCTGACAGAGACTTTACAGCCCTCTGCGTTCCTTCCTCTATTTTCCCCTTTCTCTCCGACTATCTCATTTTTATTTTATTTTTTCTAGAAAGCCAGCTGGGCAGAGCCAAGATAAGTTGATGTTACCCAAATGAACGGAGGTCACAAACATCTTAGCAGAACTCACTTTGTTCATTTTCCAAACTAGGCCACTGGCAATTCCTCGGCACGAGGCCCGTTAGTGCTAAATTCATCGCATCTAGCAAAAATGAAAATAAAATAAAATGAAAAGCCCATAAAGTTGGACTGTTAAATATTTAGGGCTCATGATGAACAGCATGTCATAATATTTGTTGAATTGCATTTGCTAGTCAATGCATCTTTTCCACTTAAGGCCTCACTTTTTGGAGGTAGATGGGGAAAGCGAGAAGAATTAGGCTGCATCAAAAAATGAAACGTGGGCTTTAATTTAACCTCAAAAGACAGAGCTCACGGTCCGTATGCCCTGGGTTGCACGGCTGTTAGTGCTCTCCAGCGAGGGGCCTGTGCCTTCTCTGCGCCCGTCTCTGTGTGTTCACACATAGCTCCATGTGTAACTAAGCAGATGCCCTTCAAAGCTGGATTTAAATTATTAAATGTCAGAATGTGACACTTTATTTGTATATGTTTCCCTTACTTAGCAGTTCAAGCAGTACCTAGGAAGGCAGATGTGTGTGCTCAGTTCCAGGACAGATTCTCTCCTGAAGTTCCACAGGGCCTGAAATTCCACCCTTAGAGAGGCACTTCTTTGGCTTATTATCTCCTTTCATCCAAATTCTACAGGAGAACCCATGCAGACTGAGCTACTTATTTGGTCCAAGGGAGGGCCCAGATCTTTTCTTGAGATCAAAAACTTGGAATGATTTTAAGAATCTAGGAAGCCTAAGGGGTAAGGAAGCTCTGGCAGGGGCCCCAGGAACAATAGCAGATTCATTTTTAACAGTTCTGGAATATTCTACTTTAAAAAAAAAAAAGGGTGTGGGCAAGGAAAGAAAAGAAGGGAGTAACAAGAGGAAAAGAAAGGAGAAATGTGTACACTGTGTGTAAACTACTGTGTTGGGTCTTCCTTCTCCCGCTTCCTGTGTTCGCTTTGGGCCCTATCTGCCCTAGAAGCTGGAGGTCTTGTCAGAATGGCAGCAGGCAGGGTTGAGCTTTCCTGTAGGGGGCTCCCAAGGGGCCCTAGAGGACTGCAATCTCAGGTGTTATCAGAAAATTGTCTTGAGGATCTCTGGCCAATACTTCTGAAGTGTCCAGCAGTGATCTTGAGAATCACTGAGCAATGACCTTGAAAATCAACTGGGAGTTTGTTTAGAGAACCAGCCTTCAGTGACCTTGAAAATTAGGGCATTGAAGAGTGAGTAAATGTTTGGGAGAAATGGTGAACAAGGACTCTCAGGGGACAGGGCTCAGTGGCATCTGAGAGACTGCAGGTGGTAGATAGGCCAGGTGCTGACTTGGGTCAGGCTGGCAGAGGCTGAGACAGGGTGATGCTGAGGTCTCCCTAGCCAGGCACCTGCCACCCAACACAAAACACCCTTCACTACACGGGGCTTTTGGGACCCAGCTTTTGGCTGAGCTGTTCCTGTACCGTGCATGGCTTACAGCAGTGGCACAGTGTCTGCCCCCTCAGCAGAGCACCCAGCCTCTGGGAGGGGCCAGGCTGGAGCCAAGTTCTAGACTTCAGCAGGCCTGTTGTGTCCTCACAACATCTAGGGCTTAACGCTACCATCTGGACCTACTCCCACCAAGACCCACTCTGTCTTGGTGGCTGCCAGGGCTGTTGTCAACATCAGTCAGGCAGCCTGACCGGAAGCTGCACAGCTTGTAGTGGAAGGACCCCAAGGTACCTTCTGGCTCCCAAGGGCAGTGTGTCCAGAGCCCTGGGGGTTAAGGTAGAGGGATATGTTTACTGGAAGGAAAGTGCTTGGAGCTGGCTCCCACAGGCTTGGCTGTGCACATGCTCACA